>JAHHZJ010009787.1:0-63836 GCA_021437245.1 Aegilops speltoides
ATCCGGGAAACCCACAAGAATTTATCCGCCGTGCATCAGGGATCGGGCCGGGTTGAAACCGTTATCCTGCCCGCCCTGTGATGGTGATTGAAATCATGTTGGGCCCAGGTGGTGCCCATCGGCCCTTTGATTTGGGGCAGCCCAATCCTTTCCAAGGAAAATTACCCTGTGAGCTTTTTGGATCCAGGAGGGAGGCGGGGGATGGAGGGGAAAGGGCGGGGAAATAGGGGTGGCACAAGGTTCCCAGGCGGGGGAGGGGTGGACACTCCCGGTAAAGGAAAGAATCTTTCCGCATCGAGGAAACTCATACCATGTAAAACAAAGGAGGAACGAAAACCCTTTGCCGGGCCGAGATTAACAAGGTATGCCGGTTAAAGAAAGGCATCGTGAAAAGAGATAGATCGATGCCCGTTGGTTAAAGAGGAATAAAAGAAGGAAAGGAAGATTCGTTTAAAATATCCTTCCTTTCAACTTATTCTAACAGCGGGGCTAGGTTTAGGGAGGCCGTTCCTGGGGCCAGGGCTGGAAATCGACACGAGGTTCCTTGGTTTTCGGGAAAGAATAGGGCCGCCACATGTTCCTCTACCAAGTTTGGGTCCAGGGCCACCTCTAACAATGATGGGGTGGGGGAACCCCACCCAGCACCAAGACCCTGAAGTAAATAAAGTCAATCAGGGTTAGTCAGTTCCCCGGGGATATTGGAGGAAATTGATGGCCTCAACCTGCCACGCCCCATGGCAAGAAGAAAACCACAACCATTCCTGAAAAATCTCAGCCTCCCCCGATTTTGGTGTCCGCCCCCAAAAGCCACCCTAACACAAGCCCTTTGGGATTTCCAACTCCTCCAAAAGCTGACAACCATACCCACCCAATCGTTTGACGCGAGGCCCCGTCCTCAATAGATTGGTGTTTGAACATGATTTTTAAGTCTTGAGGTTACCGGGCCCACAAATTAAGGAGATTTTTTTGTTTTTTTCATTTGATAATTTTAAGAGAAAATAAATTGACCAAAACAGCAGTTTAAAATCCATCCCCTGAACTTCAAAACGGTATCCCAACCCTAAACTAAGCTCCGTTCTAATCAACCGTGATTTTCAATTGTTGGGTGGTTTTTCTTGCAGTTAAACATTGTAATTGTTGTTGCAGCGTGGTTTGGAATCCGTTAGGCTTGGTTGATCCCAACGTTAGGTTAGGAGACAACAGAAGATTCGTAATTCCCGCCTCCAATTTAACACCGCCCCCAAGAAAGATAGCTTTGGGTTTTTTCATTATAAGAGCCTAAACTTTACGGACAGATTTTGCTGCCCTGCCATACCCATTCCTTGCTTCCCGCCATCCATCAAGAAATAAACCGTGAGAATTTTCGGAGGGGCAGTATCCCCATTTTCAAAGGGGGCATGAAGGGCGACGGTTCCCTGGGGAAGCTGCGAATCCGCACGAGGGACAACCCAAGAAGGAGGGCCCCCACCCCAACCCAGAGCCGCCACCGGGCCGACCACAGTGCCCCGCGCAACCTTTTCCCGCTGGCACCAGGTCAAGAATAAAGCCGACGGAGGCTTTCCTAGTTTCCCCCAAAAGAATAAATTGATCGCCGCCACACCAAGAACCATCCGCCCGCCATTCACCAAGAAACCACGAACTTCCAAACCCCAGCCTTCCCGATGAAGAGTGTTGCCTCAACACCGGCCAGCACGGCCATACACCTTTCGCTCCGTTCCCACCCCAAAACCATCACCGACCAGCCCATTGATGGGGCGTATTTCGCGTTATGCCCAAGCACATGGGATCCCCTTTATAATTGCGCAAAAGGGGAGGTCCAAAACCCCACCAGGGATCTCCCGGGCGGCAACACCCCTCCCGTTCAAAACAACCCGCCCCCAATTTTGGGGGGGTTTTCCGAGGCCGTTGGTGCCGGGACCGTGGTGACCGAGAAGTGTCAAATTGAAGAACGGGGGCATCGCCCGGGAAACGCCCGACCCAATTAACAACAATTGCGAACCGCCTGGTAGGTTTGGCGGGGAACCCCTTTCGCTAACCCGCCCCCTTTATGGAGTTGATACCAATTGGATTACCAGAACCCCAGCGGATCGGCGAAAGCGAGAAGGGTTCTGACGCTAACCCGCTTGAGAAATCCCACCGCAAGGGCAAGGAGGCATTGCACAGGGCACCCTTTACTCCCAAATTCCGATCCAAAACTCTTCCTCTCCGCATGCCACAAAAGTTTCTTTCTCCATCCCACAAAGATAACCAGCTTTTCGAGATTTACCCAAAAATATTTTGTTAAGGATGGGCCACGGAGGACCTTCCAAAACGGAGGGGGCTTTTCCGTTTGGGAAGATGTTTCCCACAATCCAAGGTATCAAACCATTACCACTGGCCGCGCTTAGGACATCCCTTACCGGGCCGAAAATTTTCGCGTTTTATCCCGGTCAAATAAACAAATCATTTGCATTTGTGAGGCCGAGGCCGGCCAAACCCAACCCAAGGTTTGTGGCAAAAGCCCCTTGGCTTACAAGGGGCCGGCCCGCCTCTCGGGCGCGTTTTAAGGAGCTTTTTGTTTTTAGCAAGTTTGTTGGAATTTGTCAAAAATAAGCGAGGGCAAATTTCTCCCAAAAGAAACGCCCGACGCAAAATTTTCCCATGCAAACGTTGGGGGGTGGTCCAAAACTCAATTCTTTTTGATCCATTGGATTCTCATTCGGACCCCCGATAAAAGCTAAAGAACCTTTTTAATGACGCCAATCCCGCAATAAAACGCAATTCAAATTTGAATTTTGGCAAACAAACAAAGTTTTCCTTTAAACAAAATGTTCAAGTTCAAATATTCAGTAATTTGGAAAAATTTTTAAAAATTCAAATAATTTTTGATTTAAAATGGAAAAAAATTTAAAAAAAACAAAACCAAATCAAAAAAAGAAGGGGGCCCCCGGGCTTCTCCCCCACAGCCCCAAAGGCCACCACCGGCCCCGACCCCCCACCTTCCATCCCCCGTAGCCCCAAATAACCAAACCCACCCCATGTTTCCCGATCCAGACATCACCAACCCACCGCCATGCAGCCCAGCCGGATGGTCCCCGGCCCCAGAGCCATGGGGCCCTTGATATTCCTTGGAAGCCTCAGCCCGAGGTTTGACCCAAATCTCCAACGAGGCCGGCCCGGGCTTCTTCCCAGATGGGGGCCAAAACTAATCCCCGCCGCTTCCATCCGGCCCGCCGTTCCCAAGCTTCGGCCCGCCCCGGGCCCACCCCCTACTCTCTGTTTGGCCACGTCACCCACCCACGACGTTAATGCCTGATCCTTTTTAGGTGTCCCATATGATGGATAAATTCCCCCACCTTCAGAGGCCCCCAACCCTTCCCGGTCCCGCCCCCCACCCCTTCCCCCCCCAAACTCCCCCCCACCGGAGCCTCCCCCCACCACCCCACCGCCCCTGCTCCCTCCCGCCAGGGTGGCCGCCCCCGCCAGCGCCCCGGGCCCTGGGCGCCGCCCCGCCACCACCCACGCCGCCCTCCTCCGCCCCCCATTCCCCCCAAGGCCCGAGCGAGGGCCCACGCCAAAAAAAAGATTTAAAAGTTTTTTCTAAAAAATCAAAAAAGTTAATTCAAATAACCCCGTTGTTCCAATTTTGGTTTCCTAACAAGTTAGCTCTAAACCCCGTTAGTTTCTTGCTGCAAAGGGACCCACGCCAGTAATTCGTCCTGAGTCATGTTGTGCTGAGACGCCAAGCACTATTCTCGAAAGTTGAAAAATGAAAAACCAAAAGATTTAAACTTTTAAAATTTTAAAATCCGTGCCGTGAAAAATTTCTCTGGTTGCCGAACCCGGAGACCCGTACGCCGCCCGTCTCCGCCACAGTCCCGTAAGGCCTGCAACATTTCCCCCGAATTAAAAAAAAAAGTTATTTTGATTTTTTACCCAAATTATCATAATTAGAAATACTTTTCCTGTTAGTTCCTATTATTTAGTTTCCCTTTTTGTCCCCGTGAAGCGATGCCCCCTGGTACTCGCCACCGCGATTCCTTTTGTCTGAAAACCCAAAACTTTTGATAAGATATATTTTCCTAAAATGTTATTAAAATTAATTTACCGCTTGATTACTCCTACTGGTTGCCCTCAGGACAATCGATACCACCCGGCCAAATGCTTAGTATAGAGATTTGCACATTCCCCCATCTTTCACCGCCGTTACTTCGGGTGATCACTTGGGATGACACGTAATTCTCTCTCTCTTAAGATGGTAAAGCCTTTCCCCTACCCCCGTGATTTCCGATGGGGGGTAAGGGGCTCCTCCCGGAGGGGGCCTGGGTCCCACGGCCCCACGTTTTTTAGAAGGGCATTGTCGGTTGAACCCCTAAACGGGCTGCCCGTTTGGGCCCGATACTTAACCGCTTAAAATCTTGGTATTTGATCCAGTGCCATTTGGCTAATCGTAACCTCTACGCTGGATATTTGGGTATCCCACCGGTATACCAATTCTTACCAAGAACAAAGCCGCCCGAGGTTGATCTTCCGAGGCCGCATGACCCAGAAAGTGTGTCCGCCAAATGGGATCAAACGTGTTGGGTTATGGTGCACTCCCGCAGGAACTTAATCTATTCGAATAGCCGTGATCTTCGGTAATGTGACGACTTGGAGTTGTACCTTGAGCTTATGACAACTAGAACCGATACTTAATAAAACACACCTTCCAAGTTCTGACAGACAACCCGGTGATCGCTTCAATGTGGCTACTAAGAGAGGATCGCCGGTAGGATTATGCTATGCGATGCTACCGAGATGCTACTTGGAGGACGCTAATCTACTTTCTTCTACATGCTGCAAGACGGAGGCTGCCTGGTTTAGTCTTCAACAGGATTAGCTATCCTCTTATTCGCATTCGCAGCTTCAGTCCACCGATATTGCCTCCTTACACATATACCCATGCATATGTAGTGTAGATCCTTGCTTACAGTACTTTGATGAGTACTCACGGTTGCTTTCTCCCCTTTTCCCCCTTTTCTTTCTTTTCTCGATTGTCACAACCAGATGCTGGAGTCCTGGAGCAGACGCCACCGCCGATGACGACTACTATAATCGAGGTGCCTACTACATACATGCAGCACCACCGATTTACCACCAGAGTAGTTTAGAGGATCCTGTGTGAGGCCTCGCGCTTTTCGATCTCAGATCCCAGCTTTGTGCTAGCCTTCTTAAGGCAAACTTGTTTAACTTATGTCTCAGACTCAGATATTGTTGCTTCCGCTGACTGCCTATGATCGAGCACTTGTATTCGAGCCCCTCGAGGCCCCCGGCTTGTATTATGATGCTTGTATGACTTATTTATGTTTTTAGAGTTGTGTTGTGATATCTTCCCGTGAGTCCTCGATCTTGATCGCACACGCTTATGCGCATGATTAGTGTACGATTGAATCGGGGCGCCAAGTTGGTATCGAGCCGACGCCAGAGGAATCCCCTTCCAACTCTTTGGTCAAGTCGAGTCTAGTCAATACAAAACTTTTTACTAACATGGCTGTGTGTCTTATGGGCACACGCCGCCATTGGGTGGTAGTAGGATCTTTTACCTCGACCTTTACTCGAATCTGATCTCTTCTGCTCGTTAAATGAATTTTGCTAAAATCTAACATTAGGATCTCGTTATCACTTTCACCCGGAGAGCCCCTTATTATCGAGGATCGCCTCACTGCACATGAAGACCCTAAAGATACTCCGCAGCTAACCCGAGAACTTGTCTTCATCGCTTTGCAATTCCCTTCCACTCGCCAACTCCTTATGGATAACTACTTGCGCCGTTATTCTTACATTCATCCCAGCTGGTCTTGTTATTACAAGTTACCCCAAATACTCGCCATTGTTTCGATAATCCTTTGAGCTTATTGCCTTGCTGTTCTTTGTCACCTAATACCAGACGGATAATTCTCGACTTATCGAGTATCCTCTTATCCCCGCTTGTTCATATGCTTTTCAAAATACTTGGAAATACTAACCGATCTTCCGAAGTTTCTCTTCAAACTATTGCTCGGCAAATACTTGTCTCGCTTGCAATATGGATGCTTTCCATATGTGTAGCAATATTCATTAGTATCCTTTGACACGATCATTTTGATCCTATCGATTCAACATGTGTGAAAGCACGCAATCATCGCTGATCCTTTTAAATTATCTTTCCGCTCGTACATCATTTTTGAACATGAGCTGGTTCTCGAGCAAACTATTTGTCGCCAATTGTGCCTCCTGGTCTATCCAACTTATTCATCCTTGATCGTAGCGCTCGCTTCGATCCCTTGTTTTGGAAAGCATAATCCCTTTGTTATCTAAGCATCGAATTGTTCGATGTTCTATAATATGATGCCTGCGGCATTCTTCTTCCTCCGTTGAGTATCGATGCTCACATCGATCCCTTGTGGACCATCGGTTCCTTTGTTGGATTCTATCCGATGTTGTCCTTCATAATTAATCACCTTGTGAGTTCTTTCTCCGATACATAATGCCTTGGGTAAATTGTATCCTCCGCTTTCAACCATGCTCTACCTTCGAGCTTGAGTTAATTACTTCTAAAGATTTCGTATATGATTCTAAGATGCCCGATGGGTTGAACCTATGCCTTCCTTAATATGTGTGAACTCGAAAGTTTTCACGAGTCGCATTTTCCGGTATTTTGCCGATAATATTTCAACACTACAACTTCATCGAAAGCGTAGAAGTGAATGAAAGGGTATGCATTGAGAAGTGGAGTCGACCTTGAACCGGTGTTCATGCCCATGGACACGATGTAGATCTTATCATTAAAGCTTTCTTAAATTAATTATCCCTTTGGTATAAGTTCATCTTATATCCGATCCGCCTTTGTAATCGTGGTTCACCATGTTCTCTTTTAAATACCATTTCGTGCAAGTTTAAGCACCGGTCTTCGTAGAGCAATAGCCCACCCAACCTCTACTTTGATCTCACATCAAGTATTACCCTCGTATCTCGGGATTATCATGGAACTGCAGAACTTTTATGAGTTCTTCATCAAGTGCTACATTCCCACCGATTCCAATTTTTCACGGGCTCGAAGTTTTAAACACTCAAAGACACCAATAACTGAACCGAGTCCGCACTATGGTTCAACAACCTTCAAGAAGCTTTATAAGTACGAAGTTTAAATTCTATCACGCCATTCCTAGCCTGTTTGACTATATCATTGTCGGATGATTCTAACTCGCTACCTGGTCCTTATTCTCGGCTTACAAAATTTTGACGATGAGCTGCTTTACGCCGATCTTCCTCGTCATATCAGTTTGCCTTGAACAACAATCTTGATTACAAGTTTGTGTCCTACCCATGGTTCCGATAACCTTCCACTACCTCATTCCTTTGACTTGATGTCGTCGCTGATTGATTACATCTTCATGAAATCTCTCGACAAATGTGTCGGATCGCCATCAACCTTATGAGTTCTTCCAAGATATCTATTGAATTCATGATGAGAAATACCGTCCTTGCCCCTCGATGGTTTGTGTTATCCTCGACCACTTTATTGCCTTCCGTTCAACACAAACTTATTCATGTTTTGTGTTATACCTTGAGATCCTTACTATTCAAAGATCCTGCTCTTCTTTACCTTGGAGTATTACCATCTTTTATGTCGATTGTCATGAGAATTTCACCACCTCTTAAAAATTCTTGGTATAGTGATACTTCTCACCATCACCATTCTTTCTTGGTCCTCGTGTTGATTCCAACCAGGTACCAACAAGTGAGCGTGTTGTTTGGATTCCGCCTTCTAGCAACCCTATTGCTTGAAGTTAATGGTCGGCCGCTCATTCTTAGACTATTGATTATTGAATCACCATTCCAATGTTGGCCGTAATCCACCTTTCAACCATTGTTAAAATTGTGTATGTTTTCCTCAAGCATACTTCAATATATCATTTTGATCCGCAAATGTTATCTCCTTGTTCACATAATTGTGGAAATCCATCCTTTGAAATTTTGATGAATTGTCGCTGAGTTCATCAGCCACCTTCTTGTCCTCTCCTTGGTTAATGATGAACTGTTGTTAACGGAAATCACTTCATAGTTCATTTTCCGAGAATCTTACAAAGGTCATCCCGCAAGTTGTGTTGCACCTTTCTTCTCGTGCATACTAAGTCTCGAGGTATCCTCGACACCAATCAGATCCGAATCTCGGTCGATATGATGGTTGGGACATATCCCCAAGAGTTATAACATTGGTCTCTACATAACCCGTAAGGTGGTGTCTTTGTTTAGCACCCCCGCCAAAGGCCCTATTGTTATAGATTCCTTTAGCAAGGTTAACCATTCTTCCATATGGAAATTGTAAGACCTATTTTTTAGGTTGTTCTCGATGAATCCTTTGTTTATCCAAGTCCGATCCTTGCTTGAAGACCATATCAATGCTATCTCAAGCATGTCTGTGGTACTTGATCTTCAATAAGAACATTTGAAGCCCAATGCTAAATGTTTCTTGCTCAATTATCCTAACACCGCTGTGTGGGTATTGTCATCAAATCCTCTCCCTTACCTAAATGGTTTCTACTTACTATCCCGTCGTGGATATCTTGCTCTATTGTCCTTGGGAAGGATATACCTTGAACAATGTGTTTAAACACATTTTCCTTTCCATTGTTCTCGATTAATCGGATAATCGATTTTCCTTTCCATTCTTTTGCTTAACCTTTCTCGAATCGACTTGACCGAAAGTAGATAATTCCATGCTTAGATAAGCACCTTGTTGTACCACTCGCTTGTAAGACCCTCACATTATTGTTGATGACATTCGTAACCACCGGCGGGTGATAGCTTGCCAATTGGTTTGCCTCGCTCAATGAGCAGGAAAATGGTTCTTCGCCCTCGCCCTTGGTATCGGCGTTGTTGCCGACATAACCGATAGGCTACCCTCCGACACGCCTTACTATCATGACCGCAAGATGTCGGCCCCTTCCTACTTTTGAACCACATGGTGGGCCCATAACCCACAGCCCACAGATCGAAACCCGACTCTCCCGCACCCTCGTTCCTCAAGGTTGTTCTCGGTGGCCTCGTATGAAATTCACGAGCCATCTTCCGAGGGATCATCAACTGATGCCGGACGCAATACTTATTCCTGATTGCTTTGAGCCCTTTCACGCCTGCTTCGTGCAACTAATGATTGTTCGCCCGCTTGAAACATCACATGATACCTCCTTACCTTGCTCGATATTTTCTTAAGTATAAATTTGAGAGTTACTCCGCCATCTTCCTCGATGTTACCGACCAGATAGTCGACCTTGTAGAGGCCCAGATTCTCGAATGCCCACCCTTTATCCTTTCGTAAGTACGATGAAGATCCCAAGAAAGGATGTACTACATCATGATGGCTCAAGCAGAGAAATGAAGACATCAACATAATGGATCGACCGCCGAGAAGAGCAACCAAGACCGAGAACACTCGTTAGAATTATCGTAACCCAATCCTCCTCCATAGTTTCCCTCATAAATCTCGGACGAGATTTCTTGTAGTGGAGGAGAATTGTGACGCCTGGATAATCAAACTACAGAATTTTGCTAATGACGCTGTTATCGCCGCTAATAAACGATTCAATTCAAATTTGAATTTTGGCAAACAAACAAAGTTTTCAAACTTTAAAACAAAAATGTTCGAACGTGTCAAATATTGCATAGATAATTATAGTGCAAGAAACACATTTTTAGAAAATGTCTAAATAATTTAAATTGATTTAAAAATAGGAAAGAAAATAAATAAAAATAAAACAGAAAAACTAAAACCTAAAACTAATGTAAAAAAAAGAAGAGAAACCCCCGGCTTCGCCCACTACCACAGCCCCATCACCACCACCAGCCCCACCGCCCACTCTCTCCTTATCCCTCACCGTGAGACCCCAAACCCTAACCACCACACCCACTCGCCCCACTGCCCTCCCGATCCAGATCGGATCGACCGAACCCCCCGACCCCGCCATCGCAGCCACACGCCTTTGCTTGCAAGATCGCTCGTCTCTCGCCACCAGACGCCATCGCTGCCCTCCCCGCGCCATCATCCTCCTCCCCGCCGGAACCGCCGAGCCCGAGCCGCCTCCCCGACGCCAAAGATCTCCCGAACGACGCCGCCTGCGGCCGGGCTTCTCCTCAGCCCAACCATCGCCGCCGCCGAGCCCCGCAGACTCGCCGAACCTCACCGCCGCCTGCTTCCACTCCGCCTCGCCCCGCTGGCCTCCCCTAAGCTTCCCGAGCCTCGCCGCCTGCGCCCTACTCCCCGTGAGCTCTCTCGTCTGCCGCCACGGTCACCGCACCCAGCAGACGCCTTGACCATCGCTTTGTGCGCTGGCCACCTGCGCTCATCAAGGCCTCGCCTCGCCTGGGCGTAGTCGCACCGAGCCGCACCAGCAGCTTCTCCTTCCCGGAGCGCCAGACCGCCATGGCCCGACCACCACCTCCTCGCGGATCCGCCGCTCTCGCCGCCCCTTCCCGCCACAGCCTCAAAGACTGCCGCTGCCACCGCTGCAGCCTCCGTGGCCACGCCGACCATGCCCACGCCGTCTGGCTCTCTCGCCAGGCCGGGCCAGGCGGTCGCCGCGCCACCGCCTCGCCTCGCGCCTCAAGCTGGCGCGCCGGCGCCTTTATTGGGCCGGCCACCACGCCAAGACGCCGGGTGCCTGCTGCTCAAGAATCGCGCCTCACACCACAGTTCGAACCCGCTAAGGCCCATGTGCCTATGACATGAGGGGCCCACGCCCAGAACGGAAATTAAAAAAAAAGATTAAAATAAATAGATAAATAAATAATTAAAATAATTAAAATATTAATTAATTAAATAAAGAATTATTTAACTTAAATAATCCTGATTAGTTAACCTAATTAATTGTAGTTAATAAACCTAATCATTTTAGTTAGACTAACTAAACCTGATTAGTTAGTCTTAGACAATGACAGTGGGACCCACACGTCAGGTCAACTCCTTGTTGACTGCTGATGTCATGTTGATGTCATGATGACGCCAAGAAACACTATTCTCGATAATGTTAGAATTAAATAGTTAAATAAATCCTAAAATGGTTTAAATCTTTAAAATTAATATAAAATAAACCGTAGTTCTGATGAAAATACTTTCTACATGAAAGTTGCTCGTAACGACGAGACGAATCCGACACGCAGCCCGCTCGTCCGCCACACGCCCCTAGCATAGAGAACCTGCAACATTTCACCTCCGTTCATCTATCCGAAAACACGAAACACCGGGTTACTTTCCTGATGTTTCCTTCACCAGTATCACCTCATACCGCATTAGAACACGCCTAGCTCGCTCTGTCCCGTTATGCACTTGCTTGCTATGTATTTACTGCTTTCTCCCCTCTTCTCTCCGTAGCCCCTGTGATTTATGTTGATGCCCTCGTGGACGACTACGCCACCGATTTAATTCTCCTTCTTGTCTCGAGCAACTGTGCAAGCCCCCTTGATCACCAGATATCGCTTATTCTTCTCTATACCGCTTGCATTAGAGTAGTGTAGCATGTTACCGCTTGATTACTCCTATTCTGCTGTATAGCCCGTCATTGTTGCTACAATCATTGATACCTTACCCACAGTCCCTAAATGCTTAGTATAGGATGCTAGTTTGTCATCATTGGCCCTACACTCTTGTCACCGCCTTTGCTATATATTATCGGGCTGTGATCACTTGGGAGGTGATCACGGTATATACTACATACATACATACTATACAGATGAGACTAAAGCCGGGTCCGCCAAGAGTACCCGCAAGTGATTCTCGATGAGGGGCTGAAAGGACAGTGGCTCCATCCTCGAGAGGTGGGCCCGGGTTCCCGACGGCCCCGATCGTTACTTTAGAAGTGAGCGATGTGGCAGGTTGAGACCACCTAGGAGACAGTGGGCTCGGCCTCTGCTCGCGCTCATGGATACTTAACACGCTTAACGAGATCTTGGTATTTGATCCGAGTCCGCCATTTGGTCTATACGCACTAACCATCTACGCTGGAGTAGTTATGGGTATCCCGACGCCGTGGTATCACCAAGCCTTCTTGACGCCAAGAATCGAGGGCGCGCCGGATTGGAACGAAGCTCGCGCTTGTATTAGGGGGTTGTTCGCCTCGCCGCCCGAACGCAACGGTGTGTGCTCGTGGCGATGGGCCTGCACTGCGCGCTTAGGTTTAGACCGCGGTCGACTCTCCTCACAGCCTAGGTGGGCTGCGACGTGTTGATCTTCCGAGGCCGGCATGACCCAGAAAGTGTGTCCGCCAAATGGGATCAAGCGTGTTGGGTTATGTGGTGCACCGCAGGAAGTTAATCTATTCAATAGCCGTGATCTTCGATAACAGGACGACTTGGAGTTGTACCTTGACCTTATGACAACTAGAACCAGATACTTAATAAAACACACCCTTCCAAGTTCCACAGACAACCCGTGATCGCTTCTCAACAGTATGCTTAAGAGAGGATCACGGTAGGATTATGCTATGCGATGCTATCGAGATGCTACTTGAGGACGCTAATCTACTCTCTTCTACATGCTGCAAGACGGAGGCTGCCAAGCGTAGTCTTCGCTGTGATTAGCTATCCCTCTTATTCTCGCATTCTCGCAGCTCACCACCGATATTGCCTCCTTACACATATACCCATGCATATGTAGTGTAGATCCTTGCTTAATAGTACTTTGATGAGTACTCACGGTTGCTTTCTCCCCTTTTCCCCTTTTTCTTCTTTTCTCGTTGTCACAACCAGATGCTGGAGTCCAGAGCTGACGCCACCGCCGATGACGACTACTATATCGAGGTGCTTACTACTACATGCAGCCGCCGACGATTTACCACTGTGAGTAGTTTAGAGGATCCTGCAGGAGGCCCGCGCTTCTTTCGATCTCAGATCCAGCTTTGTGCTAGCCTTCTTAAGGCAAACTTGTTTAACTTATGTCCAGATCAGATATTGTTGCTTCCACGACTCGCCTATGATCGAGCACTTGTATTCGAGCCCTCGAGGCCCCCGGCTTGTATTATGATGCTTGTATGACTTATTTATGTTTTAGAGTTGTGTTGTGATATCTTCCCGTGAGTCCTCGATCTTGATCGTACACGCTTATGCATGATTAGTGTACGATTGAATCGGGGCGCCACATTACGCCTCATGTCCACATGCCGATCAGCAGAATGGATCTCGCAGAGCTAAAGCATCGACACATTGTGGAAGTTGCTCGCACACTTGCCCATGCCTTTATGCCCTTAAAATTTTGGGACGAGGCGCTTTACCGCTGTGTATCTTATCAACCGTGTCCCTAGTAGGGTTATCAACAACCAAACTCCACTTGAACGCCTTTTGGCAAGAAACCGACTATACCTTTCTTCGTGATTTTTGGGTGTGCCGCTTGTCCTAATCAAGGCCCTTTCAATAAGCACAAACTTGAATTCGGTCAAAACAATGTGTCTTCTTGGGTTATAGCAGCTACACAAGGGATACAAGTGCCTCGATGTAGCCTCCGGTCGTGTCTATGTTTCTAGGGACGCTGCTTTTGATGAACACGTGTTTCCTTCGCCACACTTCATCCGAATGTCGGTGCTCAACTACGCAAAGAACTTACTCTTTACCGTTCACCTTCCGCCATCGCCTCGCTTTTGATCAAGGGGAGTAGTAGATGCTGCTGACCACGGTTCATGTCTAATGATACCTTTGATCAAAACCTTGACGCAAGTGTGCAGGAAAACGGAGAAGCTTTTGGGTAAAATTGCATGATTTTATGCATGTCAAACGACAGAAGAGGCTGCAGAAGATCCAGACGCCAATCCCGGAAAATCACTCGGATCCGTGGGCGCCAGTGCATCGTGGCGCAGTACGTGAGAATCCCCAGCGGATCCGCGCTGCCTCCTCGATTCGGGCGGCATCAGTCCAGGTCACGCATGGGCTCAAGGTCCGTCAAGGCTATTCGACAACAAGAGCGGCGGGGCTCGTGGCTCACCCCACGCAGGGCGCCGGCCCCGGTGTGGACGAGCGGCTCCACGCCACGCTGGCGGAATGCGCCCGACCGATGTCGTGATGCCAGCCCAGCGCGCTAAGTGGCGCTTCGAGAGGCTGTCCTGCCTCCCGATCTCGATCCGCCATGTGAGCTATCTCCAAGATCTTCGCGGCTGATTCCGTGACAGACGTGTCATCTTCTTCAAATCGCCTTTCTACAAAGAACTTGAACGACCAGCTCCGCCACCTCCCGTGGCGCCCAACACCAGGTCACAAAGTGGTATTGTTAAACCTAAAATATATAAAGATGGATGTGTACGCTAGCTCGCTTTGTGCAACAGAACCGCAAAATTTTGGAGAAGCGCTGGTGAACCGCTGAGGGAGGCAATGGATGAAGAGTATGCTGCTTTGATGAAGAACAAAACTTACGCCTAGTTCCACCAAATGAGGCGTAAATATAATTGATCGCAAGTGGGTCTATAAGGTAAAGAGAAAATCTGATGGCACCATTGACAGTACAAGGCACGCCCTGTTGCTAAAGGTTTTAAACAGAGGTATGGGATTGACTATGAGGATACGCTTAGTCCAAAGGGTAAAAGCTGCTACTATTAGATTGATTCTTTCAGCCAAGATTCTAGAGGTTGGCATAAGACAACTAGATGTAAAGAATGCGTTTTGCATGGTGTTCGAAGAGGAAGTGTTCATGAGGCAACCTCCCGGTATGAGAATCCAAATGCACCACATCATATTTGCAAGCTTGATAAGGCACTATATGGACTAAAACAAGCACCTAGAGCTTGGTACTCTCGCCTCCTCTAAGTTACAATCACTTGGATTTACTCCTTCAAAGGGAGATACTTCATTGTTTTTCTATCACCGACGTGGGATAACCATTTTTATGCTTATTTATGTTGATGATATAGTTGTCACTAGTTCATCATCTAAGGCAGTTGAGGCTCTTCTTATGGACTTGAGCAAAGAGTTTGCACTTAAAGATCTTGGCAGTCTTCACTTCTTTCTTGGAATTGAGGTAAAGAATGCAAGAGATGGGATTGTGTTGTCACAAGGAAAATATGTGCAGGAAATACTTCAGAGGATGGGCATGAAAGGATGTAAGTCAGCCATCTACACCTTTGTCTCCGCCTCGAGAAGATGTCTCTTCATGATGGAGAGATCCTGGAGCAGAGGACTCCACCTGTGCATGTATATTGTAGGAGCATTACAAGATTCGACATTGACTAGACCAGATATCTCATATTCAGAAATAAAGTATGTCATCTTACATGCTCCTACTAGTGCACATTGACTGCAGAAAGAGGATACTTAGATATCTTCAAGGGACACAGAGTCATGGACTGAAAATTGGAAAGTCGATTCTATGCTTGTAAGTGCTTTTTCAGATGCAGATTAGCAGGTTGTCCTCGATGATAGAAGATCAACAGGAGGCTTTGCTGTGTTTCTTGGCAGTAATTTGGTTTCTTGGAGTGCTCAGAACAGCCAACTCAGATCCAGATCAAGTACAAAAGTTGAGTACAAGGCTCTAGCTAATGCCACCGCAGAGGTTATCCGGGTTCGTAACTTGCTAACAGAATTGGGTGTTTCTCATCCAAGAGCAGCGCCACTTTGGTGTGACAATCTTGGTGCAACCTATTTGTCTCGCTAATCCCATCTTCCATGCCAGACTAAGCATATTGAAATTGACTACCACTTTGTTCGAGAACGAGTGGCTGATAAACCGCTGAATATCGATTCATACCTACAGTGATCAGTGGCGATGGATTTACTAAACCTCTCACCTTGCGGCAATTAGAAGTTTTAGGCACAATCTCAACTTAGAGAGTTGTGATTGAGGGGAGTGTTAAACATTGTAATGTGTTGTCTCGCAGCGCAGGCGTGAGTTTGTTGTAATCCGTTAGGCTTAGAGATATGATCCCATATTCTCGTTAGGTTACTTGAGATCAATCCTAGCCTAACCGACTCTGTAATCTCCTCGCCTCGAGCCTATATTAACACGCACGCCCTCGCAAGAAAGCATACGCTAAGCCTAGTTTTCTACAGACAGCTGATCAAGCACCGCCACATCACTATTTGACCCCACCTTACTTACGGCCTGCCCAGAAAACACGAAAATATGAAGAAGAAAAACCCTGCTCCATCCTCACAGAATCGCTGTGTGCTGCTTCATTCCTCCTTGTAGCGCCCTCATGGAATACACGCACTTCCGGCTGGCATCGGCGGCTCGGATCCATGGCCACTCACTTCTCTGCATCGGGAGGCTGAAGACAGTCATGAGCACCGCAGCGAGCGGCAGGATCGGGGAATCCATAGACAATATATGATAGTGGGTCTATCTCAGGGGAGAGGAGATGCGGTTCTCCTGCTCCAGGGAGTAGTACCTAATACGTATGGCAGCGACCTCCTCCTGTGGCTACTGCCCAGCTCACCAATGGCTAGAAGACGTAGTCCTCATAGTCCACATTCCCCGCCAGATGCGCGTGGTCGATTCCGTGATCCGTGGTCCTTCCGCGGCTGCAAAGGCGCCGCAGAGTAAACAGGGAACGTGGCGTGAAACTCCCTCCGCCCCTAAGTCCTTCCTTATGTACTCGTCTTCGTGTGTGTGCTTAGGCAGGCAGGCATACATACTGCTGCGCGGCGTGTGTGTGTGAATGCTCCCTGTATGCTTATGCTGGTTTCGCAGCGGATTTGTTTTTTTTAGTTGGGCTTAGTTGGCACTACTTGCTGATGTGGCACTGCCCGGTCAGCAGTCAACGCGGTTAAAATCACTTGACCGAGTCAAAACTGAGCGGAGAGTTGATTCTTGAACCAGATGGTTGGTTCGGGGCGTAGGATGACCAGTTTTGAAGTTGAGGATCGGATTTTAGCCTAAATCATTAGTTTAGGCGATAATGTGTTTTTATTAAATTTGTTTAACTAGCACCATTTTAAACAGAGTTTTTATAGTGTTACTTATTTCTGCACATATTAAACTTCATCAGAAAATTGCCAAAAAAATGTCAAAAAGTGTTTTAGAACAAGAGAAGAGTCATCGAACCCTCAAGCGAGGCCCCGAGGCTCACCAGGGCATAAAATATTAGATCACGTGTTGGCCCTAGAGCGCTTCGCAAGAGCACGTGAAGGCCACAAGGACCAGTGTGAGTCTACAGAGGATCCATTCGTTCACCGGTGATTCTCACATGGTTTCCTTCTTCGGCCTGGCCGGGTCCTGCCGCCCACTAGCTGATCTCTTGGCGTTCTAGGTGGGAGTACGTTGATCCTGTCAAGTTTGGAGCTCAATCGCTCGGATGTGGTGTGTCGTGGTTAGTCGTGACGCTGCATGGGTGTCCTGAGCCTCGTGTCTCCTTGCCTCTTGTGGTCAAGTCCAGGCTAGGTGGGTTTAGCTATGTGTGTCTTCTATTTGGCCGAGCATCCTCTTCCCTCTGCTTCGGTATCATACTCGCCTTCTTGTGTTCATGTATTGTGTTGTACCATCTCTTGTACTTTCTATTCTCTTCTAACAATGAAAAGATACACAAGCTTTATGATTCGCAAAAAAAAGATCCATTCGCTCTAATTTGGTTGCAAAGGAAGCAAATCCATGGCATCATTGAGATAGACTCCAGCCACCCCATTTCTTTTTCTCCTCTTCGTGATCAATCCTCCCAATATCAGCCAGAATGCCACAATGCTAGCCTTGAGATACCTTGGAGTTACTCCTAAAACCAGTTAAATGTATGCTCTTTTTCCGAATGCAAGGGCATCCCCGATTTCCATTTAAAGAGACCAAGTTTTACAAATGAATGCTCCTTTAGATACAACCATGCTTTTCAATTTCAGTTTCAGAAAAATTCAGCACCAACAAACATCACCAAAATTCAATAAATTCCAGTGATTTTGGTTTGCATTTCAGCTTAAATAGCTGAAATATTCACTTGAATTCAATAAAGATTGAAATTTTAAAAAATATTTTGAAAAATATTTGAATATCTAGGTACTACTAAAATTACCAAATATTTTGGCTGAAACATAAATATCTCACTATCTGATAGAATTAATGAAATTCAGTAAATTTCATTGAAATCTCAGTGAAAGTAAAAAAATCATGGATACAGCACAACATCTAAATATGTACCATGTCATATAGCATATTGGGAGTGATCTTAGGTTAATATCTCATTGGCATATCTGGTCGACAAAATCCCTAGGTGGTTGGTTGGTTGGGGACAAGAACTCTGGGAACTTGTCCTATATTGGTTCTTTTTGAGGTGCTAATGGTCTCTTGGGAAACACCATGACCCCTAGTTCAGCTTGTCATTACATTCCAGTAGGATTTTAGTTAATAACTGAACAAGTGTGACGACACGCTACCAGAATGTCAGACATGCACTATAGTATCATCAGCAGAACGAGCGATACTCAAATCACGTGTGGTCGTTAGCTACAATTAGCAAATGTCCTCTCGTTCCTTCTGCCTCCTATTCCTAAATGTCTTATATCTAGGCCACTAGCTTTTCTCTATTCTTCAGAGGTACCCTATTTGTAAAGAGCACACAAGGGTGCCACCTTGTAGAGTTATGCTACTACGTGCTTGGGAGAGGATCGATGGAGTGGTATTCTAGCCCAAGCGATTGGTAGTGTCTTGTGTCCTACTTGCTGGAATGCATCTTCTTCTTATGGAACCAGACTAGTCCTAGAGTTGGTGCCTACAATTATGTAACGTGTCCTAGCTAGGACTAAATGGCACCACCATTACTTATAACCAGCACCACCATTACTCACTGCAGCAGGGCTCGCATCACATTGGCCACGCCGGGCGCCATTGCTCACTAGCTATCAACTAACTCTCTAGAATGTTATACGACAATATTTTCTCTTTGTTTCAAGTTGATGTCCAGGCATCTCTATTTGAAAGTACAATTAATCTCTATTGGAAGAAAGGGATAGGGTCATGTGAACCAACACGGAATGGAGTGTCACGTAACAAACAACGCAACATGCGCAAGCTCGTCAAATGTGCACGGATAGCATAAAGAAAATTGTTGGTCCTTTAGGATCATGCATACTTTATGAACTGAATCTGGTCGATTTGGCTGGTCAGCAAATGAACAATTTTTCTATGGAAGAGACTCATGGACCTTGGGTGCCTCGTTGACACCCTTGATTCAGGAAAACAGAATTGAAATAGAAAAAAGCCGGCTTACCAAGACATGTACTCTTCAACAACACGAGCAAGACAACAATGGTGGATATCCACTTACTAACATGATACTAAGTTACATGAATAAGTTTTGTTTTTGTGAGGGTACATGACTATAGGTTATGCATGAGCTATGCTAACTAGGACTAGTCTGATTTTGTTTTTGTGAGCTATAGGTTGTACATGACTCGAATTGTCTTAATTACTACAGCATCACCTATACGTATATGTATCCAGAGGATCGGACGTTAGTTACACTGTACACAACCATACATGGGTCGAGACGTCGGGTTCTAACTCTCACCACCATTTTTACAGCACTACTCTCTCTTTCAGACATCAAGACATGGCAGTACTGAGTGAAGAAGCAGATGATGATCTGATCTCTGCGATCCCCCGTCACATACGGCTTGTTATGTACACGTAGCATCGAGTGCGTTCTTGGAGAGGTGCAGCTCCAACGGCGCGGTCGCGTCGGGGCGCCGCTTCGCCGGAGCGGCGGCCTGCGCAACATGGCGGCATTGGCGTCGACGGTGGCACGCGCAAGCCGCCAGGTCGGCCACGTTGGCGTCGGCGCCCAACAGCACATGCACCGGCCATAGGCTCCGGTCCACCATCACGTTCACAGGCTGCTGCGTCAGCCGCGGCGCCGGCCTCTCCACCACCGGGTGGCCCAGCAGCGCCTCTACCGCGGCTCGCACGTGCACAGAGCTCCTCATGACCGACCAGGACGGAGAGAGAAATCAATGAAGATCGATCGACGGTGCGTATGTTATGTACGTGGCTTCTAAAGAAGCGAGAGACGAACTGTTTGTCTAACTGACTGATGTTCGCACTGACACGGACAACCTATATTTTTTTTTTTGAATTTTCACGGGGGCGGGGGAGTTTCCACCTGAATATATTACGATCACGGAGGGCAAGGCCCCAGAGGCATACAGAGAGAGTTTTGGGTTACAACCAGACAAGAACAGATGCCTGCCTAGCGGGCAAGGGCCCTTAGCCAAGAGTCAACATGGCTCCAGCGATCTCGCTGCAGGCTAACACGCCACAGATCGGCGCCCTCCCTACAGCACCGTGAGAGCCCAGGTTAGAGACGGGCCTGCCGCTGAAAAACCACGGCGCTATGATGTTTCCACAGGTGCCAGCAGCCATAGTTTTAAATAGCGCTAAGCATCTTAGCGGCGGACTTCTTCCAATGCTATAGCGCATATAGCGGAGCTATAGCCGCTATTTAAAATGTTTGCTCATTTGTTTGGACCAAAGTCTCTTAGCGAAGACCTTTTATAAACGCTTATAGCGCATATAGCGGACCTATAGCGGCTATTTAAAACAGTGCCAGCAGCATAGCATTACGCATTTCACGGCAGAGTCCACGATGTTGCTAGCAGCACTGATCGAGGGTTAACCTGGCAGACCGAGGCCCTTCCGCACATATCCCAACGCTTCTGCCAGAAGCCTACCGCGAACGGGCAGGCGAACATCAAGTGATCCGCAGTTTCAAGAGCGACAGGGCAGAGGGCAGCCGCCTCGCCTCAATCAAGAATGCACTTCCGCAGCAGGACGCCTCGCGAGTGGATGCACCTCTCAACCAGCAGCCAACAGAAGAACTGACGCGGGATGGCACCCGCACCCCAGATCATGGAGGCATAGCTTGCACGCACCCCACCGAACCGCAAGAGGGCGAGACCGCGCTGGAGGACAAAGCCCCCTCACGCCTCGAAAGCATGCACTGAAGACGCTGCCATGCCCTCCGGCCGGTGAGCCTCTGGCCCAGATCCTTTGTACAGCCCAGAGCTCAAGGCCTACCACTCTTGTGAGCCACGGACCAGAAAGTTTGAGAGGCCGAGCTGCCGCACCTGCTGCACCGTGACCTCGCATCGACGGCATGCGAGAGGAGAGCTGGGAAGGCCGAGGCAAGCGAGCCGCAGGGCAGCCAGCAATCCCACCAGAAGGAGCAGCACCTGCCATCCCCAACGTCGACCGTTGTGAGGGAACGGTAGAGGGGCAGCAGCTTGACGATGGAGGCTCGGTGCTCGCCCAGCCTCAACTCTCCGCGCGAGAGGAGAGAGTGTCCGCCCGCCAGCCTGCACTCCATGACGCCCATCTTGACTCGGCGAGGCGCAGCAGCGGTGGAGCATCTTCGAAGAAGGCACTGCTCTCGAGTGGCGAGGTCGCGCACACCCAGCCCGCCTTCGGCTTTGGCGCGGCACACCTGACGCCATGCGACCAGGCATTGAGCGCCCGAAGCCCGTTCCGCGACGTTCCAAAGGAACGACCGCTGAAGGCCATCCAAAGCACGGATCACGGCCGGCGGCAGGAGCAGCGCCGCCATGGCATAGGTAGGCAGGGCGTCGAGGACGGCGTTGATGAGGACGAGCCGGCCGGCAGGAGAAAGAAGACGGGCCGCCCACCCCGCGAGGTACACGTCCACCTTCGCAATCATTGGCAGGAAGTCGGCGTAGCGCAACTTCTCCCAGGAGAGGGGCAGCCCCAGGTATGTTTGAGGGAACACCGCGGCAGCACAACCCAGGGCAGCAACTGAAGGAAATATGCCCTAGAGGCAATAATAAAGTTATTATTTATTTCCTTATTTCATGATAAATGTTTATCATTCATGCTAGGATTGTATTAACCGGAAACATGATACATGTGTGAATGCATAGACAAAACAACATGTCACTAGTATGCCTCTACTTGACTAGCTTGTTAATCAAAGATGGTTATGTTTCCTAACCATGAACAAGGAGTTGTTATTTGATTAATGAGGTCACATCATTAGTAGAATGATCTGATTGACATGACCCATTCCCTTAGCTTAGCACACGATCGTTTAGTATGTTGCTACTGCTTTTATCCATGACATATACATGTTCCTGTAACTATGAGATTATGCAACTCCTGCTTACGGAGGAACACTTTGGTACTACCAAACGCCACAACGAATCGGGTGATTATAAAGGAGTACTACAGGTGTCTCCAAAGGTAGATGTTGGGTTGGCGATTTCGAGATTAGGTTTTGTCACTCCGATTGTCGGAGAGGTATCTCTGGGCCCTCTCGGTAATGCACATCATCAAGCCTTGTAAGCACTACAACTAATGAGTTAGTTGTGAGATGATGTATTACGGAACGAGTAAAGAGACTTGCCGGTAACGAGATTGAACTAGGTATTGATACCGACGATCGAATCTCGGCAAGTAACATACCGATGACAAAGGAACAACGATGATGTTATGCGGTCTGACCGATAAAGATCTTCGAGAATATGTAGGAACCAATATGGGCATCCAGGTCCCGCTGTTGGTTATTGACCGTGAATAGTTCTAGGTCATGTCTACATTGTTCTCGAACCGTAGGGTCCGTGACGCTTAAGGTTTCGGCGATGCTTATTATGAGTTTATGTATTTTGATGTACCAAGAAGTTCGAGTCCCGGATGTGATCACGACATGACGAGGAGTCTCGGAATGGTCGAGACATAAAGATTGATATATTGGAAGCCTATGTTTGGAGTTCGAATGGTTCCGCGAAAACGGAATTTACGGAGTACCGGAGGTTACCGAACCCCCGGAGGTAATGGGCCTCGATGGGCCTTGGTGGAAAGGAGAAGGCAGCCCAAGGGGCTGGCGCCCCCTTCCCTAGTCCTACTAGGACTAGGAGAAGGGCCGCCCCTCTCTCTCTTTCCTCCGGAATCCTAGTCCAACTAGGATTGGGGGAATCTTACCCTGAGGGAGTAGGACTCGGCCGCCCCTCTGGCCGCCGCCCCTCCCCCTGCTCCTTTATATACGGGGCAGGGGGCACCTTGAACACACAAGTTGATCGTGAGATCGCTCAGCAGCAGCGCCCCTCCACCATATTCCACCTCGTTATACTGTCGCAAGCTTAGGCGAAGCCTCGCGCCGGTGAAACATCAAGATCGCCACCACGCCGTCAGGTCGACGAACTCTCCTCGACACTCGGCTGGATCGAGTACGAGGGACGCCATCGAGCTGTACGGTGTCAAGAACTCGGGGCGCCGGAGTAACGGCGCCGGATCGGTCGGATCGCGAGGAGAACGACGACTACTTCCTCTACGCCAGATCGCTTCCGCCGGGTCTACAAGGGTATGTAGACAACACTCTCCCCTCTCGCTATGCATCACCATGATCTTGCGTAGCGAGGAAATTTTTGAAATTACTACGCTCCCCAACAAAGGCATCCGAGCCCAGGTTTTTCTATGGTTTGATGTTTTGCACGAGTAGAACACAAGTGAGTTGTGGGCGATACAAGTCATACTACCTACCAGCATGTCATACTTTTGTTCAGCGGTATTGTGAGATGAAGCGCCCTGCACCGACATTACGCCAGACGCTTACGCGAGACTGGTTTCACCGCCATGAGCACTCGCTGCTTAAAGGTGACCGTGGGTGCCTGCTCTCTCACTTTAGTTGAACCGAGTGTGGCTACACCCGTCCTTGAGAAGGTTAAAACGGAGTCTATTTGACGAAGTATCGCTGTGGTTTTGATGCGAGGTGAGACTGGTTCTTGCTTAAGCCCGTAGCAGCCACGTAAAATTTGCAACAACAAAGTAGAGGACGCCTAACTTGTTTTTGCAGGCATGTTGTGATGTGATATGGTCAAGACGTGATGCTATATTTTATTGTATGAGATGATCATGTTTTGTAACCGGTTATCGGCAATCGGCAGGAGCCATATGGTTGTCGCTTATTGTATGCAATGCAATCGCTCGTAATGCTTTACTTTATCACTAAGCGTAGAGATAGTCGAGTAGCATAAGTTTGGCGAGACGACAACGATGCTGCGATGGAGATCAAGGTGTCGCTACCGGTGACGATGGTGATCATGGTGGTGCAGCAAGATGGAGATCATGAAGCACAAGATGATGATGACCATATCATATCACTTATATTGATTTGCATGTGATGTTTATCCTTTATGCATCTTATCTTGCTTTGATTGACGGTAGCATTATAAGATGATCTCTCACTAAATTATCAAGAAGTGTTCTCCCGAGTATGCACCGCTGCCAAAGTTCGTCGTGCCTGCACACCACGTGATGATCGGGTGATAAGCTCACGTCCATCTACAACGGGTGCAAGCCAGTTTTGCACACGCAGAATACTGGTTATACTTGACGAGCCTAGCATATGCAGATATGGCCTCGGAACACGGAGACCGAAAGGTCGAGCGTGAATCATATAGTAGATATGATCAACATAAGATGTTCACCATTGAAAACTACTCCATTTCACGTGATGATCGGTTATGGTTTAGTTGATTTGGATCACGTAATCACTTGGATGACTAGAGAGATGTCTTTCTAAGTGGGAGTCCTTAAGTAATATGATTAATTGAACTTAAATTTATCATGAACTTAGTACCTGATAGTATCTTGCTTGTTTATGTTTGATTGTAGATAGATGGCTCGTGCTGTTGTTCCGCTGAATTTTAATGCCCTTGAGAAAGCAAAGTTGAAAGATGATGGTAGCAATTACACGGATCGGGTCCAGAATCTCGAGGATTATCCTCATTGCTGCACGTAAGAGTTACGCCCCGATGCACCGCTAGGTGACAGTGCCCGCTGCCGAGCAACACCCGATGTTGTGAACGCCCCGCGAGCAAAGCTGATGACTACTCTATAGTTCAGTGTGCCTTGCTTTACGGCTTAGAACCGACTTCAACGACGCTTTGAACGCTATGGAGCATATGAGATGTTCCAGAGTTGAAGTTAATATTCCAATGTAATGCCCGGATTGAGAGATATGAAGTCTCCAATAAGTTCTATAGCTGCAAGATGGAGGAGAATAGTTTCGTTAGTGAGCATATACTCGTAATGTCTGGGTACTACAATCACTTGACACAATTGGGAGTTAATCTTCCGGATGATTGTGTCATTGATGTAATACTCCAATCACCGCCACCAAGCTACAAAGGCTTCGTGATGAACTATAATATGCAAGGGTTAGTAAAGACTATACCGAGCTCTTCGCAATGCTAAAGGCTGGAGGTAGAAATCAAGAAAGAGCATCAAGTGTTGATGGTCAACAAGACCACTAGTTTCAAGAAGAAAGGCAAAGGGAAGAAGAAGGAATTCAAGAAGAACAGCAAGCAAGTTGTCGCTCAGAGAAGAAACCCAAGTCTGGCCCTAAACCTGAAACTCGAGTGTTTTACCGCAAGCGATCGGTCACCGGAAGCGGAACTGCCCCAAGTATTTGGCGGATAAGAAGGATGGCAAGGTGAACAAAGGTATATGTGATATACATGTTATTGATGTGTACCTTACTAGAGCTCGCAGAGCACTGGTATTTGATACCGGTTCTGCTGCTAATATTTGCAACTCAAACAGGACTACGGATTGCTTAACACCGCAAAGGACGAGGTGACGGCGCGCTGGGAAATGGTTCCAAAGTCGATGTGATCGCGGTCGGCACGCTACCTCTACATCTACCTTCGGATTAGTTTTAGACCTAAATAATTGTTATTTGGTGCCTCGCGCTGAGCATGAACATTATATCTGGATCTTGTTTGATGCGAGACGGTTATTCATTTAAATCAGAGAATAATGGTTGTTCTATTTATATGAGTAATATCTTTTATGGTCATGCACCCTTGAGGAGTGGTCTATTTCTTATGAATCTCGATAGTAGTGATACACATATTCACAATGTTGAAACCAAAAGATGCAGAGTTGATAATGATAGTGCAACTTATTTGTGGCATCGCCGCTTAGGTCATATCGGTGTAAAGCGCATGAAGAAACTCCATATCGATGGACTTTTGGAGTCACTTGATTATGAATCACTTGGCACTTATGTAACCGTGCCTCATGGGCAAGATGACTAGAACACCGCTTCTCCGTACTATGGAGAGAGCAACAGATTTGTTGGAAATCATACATATGTATGTATGTGGTCCGATGAATGTTGAGGCTCGTGGCGGATATCGTATTTTCTCACCTTCACAGATGACTTAAGCAGATATGGGTATATCTACTTAATGAAACATAAGTCTGAAACATTTGAAAAGTTCAAAGAATTTCAGAGTGAAGTTGAAAATCATCGTAATAAGAAAATTAAGTTTCTACGATCTGATCGTGGAGGTGAATATTTGAGTTACGAGTTTGGTCTACATTTGAAACAATGCGAATAGTTTCGAACTCACGCCACCCGAACACCACAGCGTAATGGTGTGTCCGAACGTCAGAATCGTGATTTTACTAGATATGGTACGATCTATGATGTCTCTTACAGATTTACCGCTATCGCTTTGGGGTTATGCTCTAGAGACGGCCGCATTCACACTGAATAGAACACCGCAAAACCGCTGAGACGACACCTTATGAACTATGGTTTGGCAAGAAACCAAAGTTGTCGCTTTAAAGTTTGGGGATGCGATGCTTATGTGAAAAGCTTCAACCTGATAAGCTCGAACCCAAATCGGAGAAATGTGTCTTCATAGGATACCCAAAGGAAACAGTTGGGTACACCTTCTATCACAGATCCAAGGCAAGACATTCGCTGTTAAGAATGGATCCTTTCTAGAGAAGGAGTTTCTCTCAAAGAAGTGAGGGAGGAAAGTGGAACTTGATGAGGTAATAGTACCTTCTCCCTTACTTGAAAGTAGTTCGCCGCAGTAAACCAGTTTCGAGACGCCTACACCAAGTAGTGAGGAAGTTGATGATGTTGATCATGAAACTTCAGATCAAGTTATCGCAGAACCTCGAGATCAACCAGAATAAGATCCGCACTGCAGAGTGGTACGGTAATCCTGTTCGAAGTCATGCTACTAGATCATGATGAACCTACGAACTATGAAGAAGCGATGGTGAGCCCAGATTCCGCAAAATGGCTTGAGGCCATGAAATCTGAGATGGGATCCATGTATGAAAACAAAGTGTGGATTTTGGTTGACTTGCCCGAGGGTAGGCAAGCAATAGAAAACAAGTGGATCTTCAAGAAGAAGACCGACGCCGACGGTAATGTTATCGTTTATAAAGCTCGACTTGTCGCAAAGGTTTTCGCAAGTTCAAGGGATTGACTACGATGAGACCTTCTCACCAGAAGCGATGCTTAAGTCCGTCTGAATCATGTTAGCAATTGCCGATTTTATGATTATGAAATTTGGCAAATGGATGTAAAGACTGCATTCCTGAATGGATTTTGAAGAAGAGTTGTATATGATGCAACCGTAAGGTTTTATCGATCCAAAGGAGCTAACAAAGTATGCAAGCTCCAATGATCCATCTATGGACTGGTGCAAGCATCTCGAGTTAGAATAAACGCTTGATAGTGTGATCAAAGCATTTGGGTTTGTACAGACTTTTGGAGAAGCCCGATTTACAAGAAAGTGAGTGGGAGCTCAGAGCATTTCTGATATTATATGTGGATGACATATTGCTGATCGGAAATGATATAGAATTTCGGATAGCATAAAGGATACTTGAACAAGAGTTTTTCAATGAAAGACCTCGTGAAGCTGCTTACATATTGGGCATTAAGATCTATAGAGATAGATCAAGACGCCTAATTGACTTTCACAAAGCACATACCTTGACAAAGTTTTGAAAAGTTCAAAATGGATCAAGCAAAGAAAGGGTTCTTGCCTCGTGTTACAAGGTGTGAAATTGAGCCGACTCAATGCCCCACCACCGCAGAAGATAGAGAGAAAATGAAAGATGTTCCCTATGCTTCAGCCATAGGCTCTATCATGTATGCAATGCTGTGTACCAGACCTGATGTGTGCCTTGCTATAAGCCTAGCAGGAGGTACCAAAGTAATCCAGAGTGGATCATCGACAGCGGTCAAGAACATCCCGAAATACCGAAAAGGACTAAGGATATGTTTTCAGATATGGAGGTGACAAAGAGCTCATCGTGAACGGTTACGTTGATGCAAGTTTTGACACTCGATCCGACGATTCTAAATCGCAGACCGGATACGATTTACACTAAACGGAGGAGCTGTCAGGCTGGTGCAGTTCTAAACAAAGCGTCAGAGCGGGATCTACATGTGAAGCGGAATACATAGCAGCTTCGAAGCAGCTAATGAAGGAGTCTGGATGAAGGAGTTCATATCCGATCTAGGTGTCATACCTAGTGCATCGGGTCCAATGAAAATCTTCTCGTGACAATATCGAGCAATTGCCTTAGCAAAGGAATCCAGATTTCACAAGAGGACCAAGCACATCAAGAGACGCTCAATTCCATCCGGACTTAGTCCGATGGGAGACATAGAGATTTGCAAGATACATACGGATCTGAATGTTGCGCACCGCTGACTAAGCCTCTTCCACGAGCAAAACATGATCAGCACCAAGACTCCATGGGTGTTAGAATCATTACTATGTAATCTAGATTATTGACTCTAGTGCAAGTGGGAGATCAAGGAAATATGCCCTAGAGGCAATAATAAAGTTATTATTTATTTCTTATTTCATGATAAATGTTTATCATTCATGCTAGGATTGTATTAACCGGAAACATGATACATGTGTGAATGCATAGACAAAACAACATGTCACTAGTATGCCTCTACTTGACTAGCTTGTTAATCAAAGATGGTTATGTTTCCTAACCATGAACAAGGAGTTGTTATTTGATTAATGAGGTCACATCATTAGTAGAATGATCTGATTGACATGACCCATTCCCTTAGCTTAGCACACGATCGCTTAGTATGTTGCTACCGCTTTTATCCATGACATATACATGTTCCCGTAACTATGAGATTATGCAACTCCTGCCATCGGAGGAACACTTTGGTACTACCAAACGTCACAACGAATCGGGTGATTATAAAGGAGTACTACAGGTGTCTCCAAAGGTAGATGTTGGGTTGGCGATTTCGAGATTAGGTTTTGTCACTCCGATTGTCTGGAGAGGTATCTCCGCCCTCTCGGTAATGCACATCATCAAGCCTTGTAAGCACTACAACTAATGAGTTAGTTGTGAGATGATGTATTACGGAACGAGTAAAGAGACTTGCCGGTAACGAGATTGAACTAGGTATTGATACCGACGATCGAATCTCGCAAGTAACATACCGATGACAAAGGGAACAACGATGATGTTATGCGGTCCGACCGATAAAGATCTTCAGAGAATATGTAGGAACCAATATGGGCATCCAGGTCCCGCTGTTGGTTATTGACCGTGAATAGTTCTAGGTCATGTCTACATTGTTCTCGAACCGTAGGGTCCGCACGCTTAAGGTTTCGGCGATGCTTATTATGAGTTTATGTATTTTGATGTACCAAGAAGTTCGAGTCCCGGATGTGATCACGGACATGACGAGGAGTCTCGAATGGTCGAGACATAAAGATTGATATATTGAAGCCTATGTTTGGAGTTCGAATGGTTCCGGCGAAAACGGAATTTATCGGAGTACCGGAGGTTACCGAACCCCCGGAGGTAATGGGCCTCGATGGGCCTTGGTGGAAAGGAGAAGGGCAGCCCAAGGGGCAAGCCCCCCCTTCCCTAGTCCTACTAGGACTAGGAGAAGGGCCGCCCCTCTCTCTTTCCTCCGGGAATCCTAGTCCAACTAGGATTGGGGAATCCTACTCCCGAGGGAGTAGGACCGGCGCCGCCTCTGGCCGCCGCCCCCCCCTCGCTCCTTTATATACGGGGCAGGGGGCACCTTGAACACACAAGTTGATCGTGAGATCGCTCTCAGCCGCAGTGCGTGCCCCTCCACCATATTCCACTCGGTTATACCGTCAAGCTTAGGCGGCCCTCGCGCCGTGAAACATCAAGATCGCCACCACGCCGTCGCGGTCGACGAACTCTCCTCGACACTCGGCTGGATCGAGTACGAGGGACGCCATCGAGCTGTACGGTGTCAAGAACTCGGGGCGCCGGAGTAACGGCGCCGGATCGGTCGGATCGCGAGGAGAACGACGACTACTTCCTCTACGCCAGATCGCTTCCGCCGGGTCTACAAGGGTATGTAGACAACACTCTCCTCTCGCTATGCATCACCATGATCTTGCGCAGCGAGGAAAATTTTTGAAATTACTACGCTCCCCAACAGCAACCACCGCCCACGACCACCCTCGGCATGCATCGGGACGATGGTGCTTTTGGCGGTTGATCACCAGCCCGGTAGCCTCCGCGAACTGGTCCAGATCGTTTGAGACGCGCCGCTTCGCCGCACACGCCGCATGATAATCGAGTGTCGCCAGCTTATTGGAGCACCATCGCCGGGCATCCGCAGAGGGGGTGGCGGCACACCATCACTCCGGATGAGGCGTTGGAGGACGCCGGCGACGATGATGAAGAGGTAAGGCGTAAACAGGGTCCCCCGCCAAGAAGTCGCAGCCGACACAGGAACCACCCCGGCACCCCGCTGAGGAGGATGGCGGAGCGAGAGGAGGTGAAGAGGAGTCCATCCAATCACACCAGAGCGTGGGAACCCCTCACCTCCATAATGGCCCGCAAGCTTGCCCAGCTGATGGAGTCAAAAGCTTTGGCGGTCGAAGCCAAAGACCACCGCCGCTCGCACTCTCCGTGGCAGCATTGCACGTGCTCGGTGGCGCATACAAAATTCTCCGAGATGCTACGCCGCACAAAGCCGGATTGGTCCTCATCAATCAGAGAGCACCGCGCTGAAGCCGAGTTGTCAGCCCCGCATAGTATCTTGACGCCGCTGCTTTGGAGAGAGACCGCCTGAAGTCAGCCGGGTCGGCACGCCCGGCTTGGGGAGGAGGGCGGCGTACGCCTGCTGATCCCATCAAGACGCCGCAGTCCCGTGTGGAACTCGCCGAAGAGGCGGTGGATGTCCGCGACACCGCCGCCATGCCGCTTGGTAGAAGGCAGGCCCAGCCGCCCGACCGGGCGCTACTGGTGCGATCCAGGCGAATCGCGGCCTTGATCTCGGCGTGGTCGAACGGCGCCACCAGCGCCGCCCCATCCACCACAGAGCATCATCAGAGAGCCCGCAGATCAAAGCGCCAGACGGAGGGCCTGGGCCGCCCAACAAGGCCGAGTAGAAGCCCAGAAGGCCGCTGCCTTCCTCAAGATGGTCCGCCACCCGCACTTCTTCGACTTCCAGCGAGCCGATGGTGTTGCGGGCGCCGCGGTTGGAGGCGGACGCGGAAGAACTTGGTGTTCTGCCGCCACAAGACCGCCGACGTTCGTTCGTTGTCGCCAAGCGACCGCCGACGGACCGAGGCAGCAAGGGCGAGCCGCTGCCGAGGCGGAGAGATGCTTCAAAGAGAGAGCGACGGTTTTCTTCCCAAAAATCGAAAAGATCAATCAAGAAACGGCAGTCATTATCAAATGTGGGAATGAACCGTGTTGTTTTTCCATACCTTGGCGGCAAACCTGAATGCTTTTTTCCGGCAGCAAGAACGCCCATGCACCCGAGCCACGTAACCATGCCCACCAGGTGGGGAGAGTGGTAGGGAGAAAAGTTTGATCCAGAGCCAAGCATTTTCAAAGAAGAAACGTGACGGTTTGGGTATGTTCGTCAAGCGTGACAAGAAGCGGAACGTGGTCGAGGTGGTTCGGGCGCGAAGGAGGGTAGTGTCCGGAAGGCAAAGTCCCCGGAGTTGTCGAAAAACGCCTGGTGTGTGTGTGCCTGGGTACAACCTATATATATGTACAGGCTTGTGTGTGTGCTGGTGCTTTGGTGGTGATAGTGAGCAAATTCCATATGGCGACGGTGGAAGACGACGCTGAATTGGTGCTGGGTAGTGATAGGTGGACGGAGCGAAGAGGCACGCATAAACGATACGGCCATCGGGCGGAGAGGAAGCCCGATGATGCCATGCACGACGGCGCCAAGGAGTTCAACCGTGGAGGCGCTTAGCTGACTCGCCTATGCCGCGGATCGGTGTCGTTAGGGCATTTCTAGCCCATCCCCTAAAAGGCCATAAGAGAGTATAATTTTCGGGTTACTCCCTTATGTCGGACCTAGCTGATCCCCTAAAATAGTTAACGGAGTAAAACAATTACTCCAACTCCCTATTTTCCTAAAAAAAATTCTTCAATTTAGTCCAACTTTGCTCGGTCGAGTAAAACCGAAGTCACCGCGACGGCGCCCTGCCCTCGCCGCCGCCGCCGCCGCCATCGATGACCTCTGCTGGCCGAATGGATAGCCAACACCCCGCCACCCCAATGGCATTTGGCACCGACGAATCACCGAATCCACCCACGCCGCCGCCGTGGCGCAAAAAAGTTTGTGGATGACAAAACAACCGCGCCCAAGCGCCGCTCAACAAAGACTGTGGTGTCCAGCGGGACACCGCTGCTCTCGCAATGGCAGGCCGCCTTCCTGCCGCACTCCATCGGAGGCAAACGGTCTCGAAAGCCGGCTCGTGGTGTCGGCGCCGCCGAGGCGGCCGCCCAGAAGAAGACCAAGAAGACCGCGCGCCGTTCGTGCAAGGCCTACGCCATGCGGAAACTCCGCTACCCCTACGGCGATCGCTCAGCGCGAAGCGGTGGCCGCGCCGGCAACAAAAGATGCGGCTGCCAAGTGCTCGATGAAATGCCAACAAGGTAAAAAAACTCTTGTACCGCTGGAGTTCGATAGTGATTATTCGTGATCGATAGTGAGGTTTTACAGTGCTTGCTTTGACATTGTAGAGCAGAGATGACCACGGTCGAATTCCTCACATCATTGGAGTCCTCGCCATCATTGGCCTTGCTCAACTATGGTGACAAGTTTTTCGATCATGCGCCACCCAAGAAACGAAGGAGGACGTGGAGGTGGTGGCCCAATATGAGGTCGAGGAGGAGGTGGTGGAGGTAACCGAAGCAAGCATCAAGGCCGCAAGGACCTGCACCTAAAACTACAACCAAAAGGGGGACCTTGCACTTTGCGATGCTTTGTGTGCCATCCCCATGGATGCAACGATCGGAACAGATCAAATCAAAACCATGTTTTGGGAGGGGATCACCGACTTCTACAACTCCTCCGCTGACGGCAATCAAGCCGCACACAAGGTTCGCTGGGCATCGCTGAGCAGCATCCATGATCAATGTAACCGATGGTCCGCTGCATCGACTAAGTGAACCATGCTCCACCGAGTGGTGTGCAAGTGGTGGAGTATACCCCTATATACAAGAGCTATTCAAGCATTGAAACACCAACCGCCACAAGTCCTTCACTTTGCATCATTGTTAGAAAGAGCTATGCAAGAATGAGAAGTGGATCCAAAGAATTGCATAGACCAATTCAAGAGGTCAAGGTTGAGCATATCCATTGAGGATTTATTTACGGTGTTGACGAAGATGCCAACAATATACAGGAAGGAAACAAGATTGCAAAAGAAAGAAAGAAGAGGAATGCATTCGTAGCACTTACACGGATGAATTAGTGGCAATGATCGAGACGAAGAAGGTGTTGGCGGCCGAACACAAAGAAGGTGGCGAGGTGGAATGAGCTCAAGGCCTTCGAGGATGAGAAGTGGAAGACCAAGATGGAGGCCGAAGAGAGAAAGTTTAGGGTCAAGGAGCGTAGGCTTGCACTCGATGAGGAGAAGATTTGTGATGCGAAGAAGACCGAAGAGCTTGCTATCATGTTCATGAATCCAAGCACAATGGATGAAACCGATAGAAAGTATTGGGAGCTCACTCGTGGAGAAATCTTGGCCTCTCTTCGGAATATTGGTGGTGGCCGAGGGGGTGGTGGTGATGGTGGCCGAGGGGGTGGTGGTGATGGTGGTGGCCGATGGGGTGGTGATGGTTATGATGGTGTTGGTGGTGATAGTGGTGGTGGCCGAGGGGGTGGTGGTGAGGGTGATGGTGCCCGAGGGGGTGGCAACGTTGATTTCTTTGCGGATGACCTCGTTTGAGTGGTGGTGGCTGAGAGGGTGGTGGTGCATGCCAAAGATTGGCTCGATCCACAACATATACAAGCTATGTTGTGGTGATTTTGAATCAAACATTTGTGTTTGAAGTGATGTCTTTTGAGTGAACTTGGCATGTTTAAATTTGAAGAACACGATGATGAAACTTTATGTTATGATGAGTATTGCTATCCATACTTTCATTTGAATGATTTTATGATATGTATTGTGTAGTGTTTGAAGTTGGTGTGGTTAGGACACAAAATCGAGATAATTTTATATTAACTCCACTAATTTTTAGGGGATCCGCTAGGTGCGGTTACCATTAGTGGAGTAAAATTTACTCCACTAACTTTACTCACCTGTTAACTTCCTTGAGTTTAGGGATTGGTTAGAAATGCCCTTACGCTATGGTCGGGGCACGTGCTGGATGGCCGGGCAACGAATATATGTCCACGCCTTTCCGAGGAAGCTTAACTGATTCCACTATGGGAACGGTCTCCTAACCGCAAAATGGGTAGGGCAGGCTAATAGTTGTGTTTAAATAGAGGAAAGAAACAAGAGATGCATTTTTTAACTTCATGTAGGAGTTGTGTTTAAATATCTAACTAGGACAACCTTTCCAGGATGGCAGTTTTGCTAATGGGTATGGGTGCTCATGGTACCCTACCCAAAACAATGGGCATGGGCATGACTTGAAAGATTTTGTACCCATGGATAATGGGTATGCATACCGCAAAATCTATGGGTAGGGCATGGGTATTCAATTGCGCCATGGTAACCCAATGGATACCAAAAGAAACTAATAAATCAAAATTATTCCTATGACATGTGGGATAAGCATCTAACTCCTATGGCCCAACCCTAAATCTTGTATTCTCTAAACCAGCCATAGGTCATAGGCCTGCAATCGCCTGCTCGACACTCCTATGACGCCCTATGTAACTTCTTGAAACAATGAAATCTTGGCTCATCTCCATGGGACTCCTCTAAACTCGATCTAGTGACTCCAGCTGCTCATTCCCACTACGCGGGCTTCCACTAACCGCTGGTCATACTCCCTTGATGCCTCCAAGAAGCCACCCATCGGAGGAGAGTATGTTGGTGCCAAAATGCCCACCCATATCACTTGAATTTCAGACTCATTTCTCTAAACAAAAAATCAACATTTAAATGCTATATATGGTACCCAATGGATACCCATTGGGTATAGTATACCCGATGGGTATGGGCATGTGTATCAATTTATGTCCATGGGTATTGAAGTGGGTGGGTATTGAAAGTTTCTATGGGTATAGGTTTGAGTAGAAGGAGGTTGTACCCGCACATACCCTACCCATTGCCATCGCTAAACCTTTCTTGATCGCTGGTATTGAATGCACCCTGGAGGCGTTGTTGCATGGACCCCAATTCCACCATCCCTGGCCGACATTGAGGGAGCAGGTGTGAGCTGCACAAAGGGTGGGCATTGTTTATCCATAGGCAAATACTTCGCCAGACTCTACATCCATAGAAATGTTGACCTTTTGGGTTGTAAGATAGAGATTGAACCACCGACACTCTGGTTAGCTGATTGTTTCTCAATAGTGATCTAGAGCACTCACTGGATAGATCTAGGACCAACATAGGAGGAGGCAAGGAATCCCAAAGCAAAGAAATGAGGTTCCCCGCAGCTTAACACGGTGCCAGCTGTACAAAAAAACGGCTATCTCTTTCCCGAGGTCTCCTATTCGCAGATTATATTTAGAGTTCATAGTATTTGTTTTCTTCTTCTGCCATGTATGCCATAGACTAGTCTCTATGCTTTTTCATGCATGTGATCTACTCTTTTTTATATCACCAAAAGAATTTTTCGCCAACTAGTAGCTTTTGCAGCTTGCCTCTCGCTCAGCGGAGATTGAGCAACATATATATGTGCTAGAAATTATTTGTATCTTATAAGGTAGTTGAGTATGTACTGTTTTACATCAATTTTATGGCGATGAGTAGTACATTTATTAGTATGCCGGTGACCTTTTAAATGTTATGAATCATTTTTATTGGTTTTGATTGATTGGGGCAAGCCATGCATGCATTTCAAGAAGAGAATTGTTTGCCTCTCAAAAATAAACAAGCGGTTACTTTTAGAGATTGCTACTTGGCCTCATGGTTAACCCACACAATTTATAAAATTTACTCAAACTATTATCAGTGTTATTTTCAAGACCCAACCACATGGTCTGTGGTGGTTTCAATTTTCCAAAAGAAGGTGGTTATGGACCGAGAACCGATGTAATCAAACCGAATGGACCGAACCTGAAAAATCTGGTTTCTATTTTGTTGTGAAATATGCATAACCCAAATTATCTCATTAAATTTGGTTTTTATACTCAATTAACCGAAAAGACTGATAAAACCGCACATACACAACACACCTCGCTTCTCCTTATGTTTTTCCTATCCTCGCTAGCCCAGCCCGCTAGCAAGTTGGCGGTGTTGGCCTTTCCGAGAGCCGAACCGAAATTTTGGTTTTAAAACAATTCGTTTTCTAAATGTGGAGAAACCGATCGGTTTGTACTTTTCAAGTACCCAAAATTTTACTAACCTATAGAACCGAACCAATCGGTTTGGTTAACCCGAATACGCAGTCCTAGTTTTGTCACATACAATTGCCGCAAATGTGATGATTTTTGTATGATAATGTTGCAGCTAAATAAAAGACTACATAAATTAATCATTTTCACTACATAAAGTACTATTGTTCAGAAGAAGAAAATCACCAATGTACAAACTAACAAAAATCATGTGTATGGAGACCCCACACATCGAAGGGCAAAAAACATGTGCAAAACAATTGTGTAGTCTAGCGTTTCGACGGAAATAATGTATTGGTTAGCCGCCCTCCTTCTCCTCCACAAAAGCTAGGGTTTTTGCCCGCCGCCAGAGGTCCGCCATCTCGATGGCCTTAGGGCCATGGTGGCGCAGTGGATCTCGGCAAGGGTCGGCGGAGGGCCTGCTTAATCGCTTTTCAGTTTTGCTAGGGTTTGTGTCCTGCTCAGAAGACGAGACGGCGGCGGCTCCTCAAGATGGAATAAAGGTCTCCCCGCCTAGCCCTCGCTCCGCCGGCGCGCCTAGCATCGCGCAGGGCGGTGGAGGTGTGTCTCCGCGATCTATCTTTGGTGGATTTGCTCGATCTCGCCGTTGTTCGCTCACGCTCAGGTGTCTTCGGATTGGATTTTTCTGATCTACGTTATTCTTCATCTGTGGCGTTGCTGTTCTCGTGCGCTGGTCCCACGGGCCTTAGCACGCACGATTTCCCGACTGTCTACTACAACAAGTTGTGCCCGACCGCGATGGAGGGCGATGACGGCGCGCTTCGCTCGCTTCAGTGCTGGTAGTTGTCGCTAGGTGGTCTACGGATCTGGATGTAATTTCTATTATTTCTGGTATTCGTTGTACTGCCATGATTGAAGATGAATAGATCGGAAATTTTCTCAAAAAAAAGGAAATAATGTATTGGTTGTGGATGCTCTATCTGGTGTTTCATTGAATATTGCCTTCCGACCAAAGCATGTATTGCTATCCGCAAAAAAAAAGGAAAGCGTGTATTGCATGTGGGTGTCCTACCTAGTGTTTTGTGGAATATTGCCTTTGAAAGACGTTGACCGGAGACTTGTTTTCGGTTAGTGCAGTGTCTAATGGCAGTCAGCCTCACACATGACCTAGTTGATGGGCTTAACCAATTCCATGTATTGAGCAAAAATCAAGTACAACGCCGACTGGCTAGCCATGAAAGTTCAATTTTGTACACCGATGTAGAGTATTATCTTAGACAAAGGACTAGCCAACTGATCCGTAGATGACCAGATGGCCGAGATGCAATCTGAACTCGATATTATCACGTACAAACAACGAATCTGGATGCTATTCTTAACCTAATGATATGTATCTTCATGTCATACATATTATAGCAGTTACAAGAATGTGGATGGGATACCATGCTAGTATGTCTCAGCAGTCCTGTTACAGAGGAGTGGAAAACTACATCGAGTTCAAAAAACGGCCCACTCGGCTTGCAAGCCCTGAATGGGCCTGAGGCGTTTGTCCAAATGTTATGAGTGTTGAAGGCGTTGCTACAGATCGCAGCAAGATCTCTGCGATCCCAGCAAGAAAATTGACTTGAAAAAACAAATACACCTTGTATTTTGGAACTGAGGGAGTACTTGGTTTGGCAAGACGGAAGATGATTGAGTGTACTTTCTTTTTTTTCATGCGTGTTTTGACGGGCATTTCGTGGTATGATTTCGTGTTATCTGCCAATAAATACATACTTATCTTGAGATATTTTTTGCATCGATGTCTACATGTACTATATTGATGCTACAATATCATATGTTGATGTTTCTCCTTTTTCTTGGCAGCTAGGGAGTGTGGGGGATTGATATGTTTTTATAGGCCGGTGGCTGCTAATTGTTTTGAAAAGTTGTGTTGGCTTGGTCAAAATGATGAATCAAATCTAAATTTCAATACCTCAATCCAACAGAAAAGCTCCAAAATTAAAAAGCATAATAAATTAAGAGAATTGAACGAGGGAGCTCTTTGATAAATTGTTGACCCGGTCAAAATTGAATGTCAGAAATCTAAATTTGAGACCTCGGTTAATTCTAAGGCCTTAAAAATTAGGAACTATAGTGCTATTGAGGATATGTTGTTGCAACCGTTAATAAAATCGACCAAAGCAATAGAAGCTTTTAGTCAACCCAACGATACTAGCTTATGTTTGGGTCTTTGGATGAAAATCCAATGGATAGGACATTAGATTTTTAGGCATGACAAATCTAACGTTTTTCATGGCAATTTATATTAACGTGATGATAGCAAATTTTAGTTTGCAAGCACGGCAATTTTCTGGCCAAAAAATGAACCGAGACGAATTTGCCGTGCTCACAACTAAATTTGCCATCCTCGATGAATATAATTTGCTATAAAAATGATTGAAATGGCATGGTCACAAATCTGACGTCGGATTTATGGTGGAGTCCAGAAAATTCAAGCACCTGTCACATAGGTGATCTTTCTTTTCTAATCCGTTTCGCAGCATCATTTGTGTTATGCTGGCATTGTAATTTATACATACATACATACATACATACATACAGTTGCATGTACATATCTCGAGCTCGTAGGACTATCGGACAAGTACTTATATGCATTGTCCTTGTCCGAACTGCACCTAACCTCACAGTACTACAGGATCGGACGTTAGGTACATTACAAAAGGACAAAACCATACATGCGTCAGGTTCTAACTTCTGAGTGGTTCCCACCATTTTTACAGCACTCTTTTCACTCTTTCAGACATCAAGACATGGCAGTGCTGAGTGACGAAGCAGAGTTTGATCTGATCTCTCCGTCTTCCTGCTGCAGAGGAAGAAGTTGCGAGAGCCCAGGTCCAGCACCTTCTCCTCCGGGTCAAGCGCTGCATCAATGGAAGCTTGCTTAATCCAGGTGGGGAGATTTATCTTCTGGTGATGGGCGGCTTCCTGCTTACCGTCGAGGGTGTACTTGGAGAGGTGCCGCTCGAACCGTGCGGCCGGAGTGTGGCGCCCGCTATCGGCGGGGAGCTGCGGCATGCGCCCCTCGGCCGCATAGGTGTCGACGGTGGCACGGGCTAGGTCGACCACGATGGCGTCGGCGCCCAGCACCGCGCACCGGCCACAGGCTCCGCTCCACCGTCACGTTCACCAGCAGCCGCGACAGCCGCGGCGCCGGCCTCTCCGACAGTGCCGCCACCGGTGGCCCAGCAGCGCCTCCACCGCGGCTGGCACGTGCACTGAGCTCCTCATGGCCGGCCGGGACGGAGAGAGAAATCTATCAAGAGTTCAAGTTCGATATCGACGGTGCGTACGTACGTGGCTTCTAAAGGAGCGAGAGAGTGGTCCGTTATCTGACTCACTGATGTTTGCACTGGCACTGAGTCTGGCAGCCTATATATATATGTACAGGGACTATGTGTGCATGCTGAGTGCTGGGTAGTGGTAGTGAGCAAATTCGATATGGTGTTGGTTGCGGTCGCAGGGTAGAAGACGACGATTGAACCGTGATAGGTGGATGGAGCGAAGAGGCACGTGGCCACGGGCGGGGATGACGGCATGCACGACGGCGCCGATGGAGCTCAACCGGGAGGCACTAGCTGACTCTGGCTATGTGGTGATCGGTCGTTGTAACGCATACGATCGAGGGTACGTGCTGGATGCCCGCGAGCTCGAGCACGGCGGCCTGGGCGCATTTAATGTACGAGAAATATCATATATCATGTTTCAGAGTTGAGACTTTAATCAGGCTTTTTCAGTCGAGGTACTAAAGTTGTGATTTTGTCTGTAGCTCGTATTTAAGTTTTGAAACTCAATAGTAGTATTTTTAAAAACTCATCAAAATGTATTCAAATTGGATTTCATTTGCTGGGTGTCGCAAATTCTCTTCCTAGCTTGTCCCGGACTTTAATTAAACTCCTACTAGTTCTGGGTGGGTTGTGTTTTCCCTTTCAACATGTCCTTTTGCTATCTTGTAAATTTTTTGTTGTTTTCATTGAGAAATTCGTGAGGAAGGCAGATGACTGGTTTTAGAATAACTTAGCATTGGTTTAACTAGCACATGCCCTGTGCATTGCAACGGAGAAAAAGAACATCACACACCCTTCTTTATTCCTGCCAGATCCTTATTTACGATTTCTGTACATAAGTAATTTCTAACATTTTATTAAAAAGTGTATATAATTCTATTACCCTTATTTTTATGTATGTACATTTTTAGCTGCATACTAAATTTGTATGAAGATGCTATTTTCTCTAACTTGTTATTCTGAATTCTATAAATAAAGGAAAGTTTTGTTATCAAATTTAGCTGCTAGTTTCATAAAATATTATTAAAAATGATTTTGTGTGAATACTAATTTTCATTTGATCTTCTTTAGAATTTATAAGATAGGGTTGTTATATTTGTCTGCATGTCGGCCTATTAAAATTGTTTCTATAGTGGGTCAATTGTCTGATGCATCTAAATATCGCCATACTCAACGTGCTACCATAAACCCATGGGATATTTTAGCTTTCAAAACGATTGTGTATATATGATATATGATATTTATCAAACAACGTACCCATCGAACAGTCGGCATTTGTTGTGACTTCGTTAATTTAGAAGCTTTACGACATACATAGACGAAGTATTAGTACATATCCATCGCAAAAAAGTATTAATACATATGTTTGGTGATTTCCATGTATGCATACACGTGGCAGATTTATTTTTCTTCCATGCACACTTAAACTCTGGGCTTGTCCGGCTAGATCCATGGAAGGTCGTGCAAAACTAAGTCCTCCATCGTCACCGCGTCCAGTTGCCCTTCTGTGCCATCTCCAGGAGACAGCGCTGCTGGCCCGAGGAGCACGCTGCCGCCGCCATGGACGCGCCCGATCTGCTTCGCCGACTTACTCCCGAGACGGCTCCCCGCCAACCAGATTTGATGAACTTCATCGCCTGTGGTCGATTCATATGTTGTTCTTTCTCAATTTGATTCTTTCTCGTGTCGTGTTGCAGTCCCTGTGTCTTTCTGTTCTTACAATTTGCCTATGTATATAAATTGATAAGATGTCATGCAAGCAATCGAGGTGGGACTATGTTATCGTGAATAGACACACAAAACCCGGTGAGGGCAAAGAAACGCGAGACGCTGCGCATGCAGGCCCATAAGACGACGTGGCCTAGGCGCATTTAACGGATTTTTAAGAGATGCGGATTTATTTAAACTGGACGGGCAGGGTGGACGAACGAATTGACGGACAAAATTACAGTGGTAAGAAGCAATAGCCCCTTTATTATTAGGTATAAGTTTGAACTCTAACTCTCTTCGCAGGTCTGGCTTTGATAAGATAGATTGAAGCACACAAACTTGAGCTTAGTGGCACAATTTTGGAGTTGGTGCTTTGAAAGTGAGGGAACAAAAACCGAAGAATAGAAGGGTCAGTGGTTGGGCCCACAAGACAAAGCACAAGAATTAACATAAACGTATACAATGGACAAAGCAAAAAACCTTCGCATGCAGCAAAACCTGACATCCATAGGAAGATTAAATGTGACATTTTGACTGGAGGAATATTTTTCTTTTGAGTGAATATTGATGTGTTAGGAAACAATTAGCCGGGAGATCATAACCTTCTTTGTTACCGAATAGTTATAAACAAACAGAATGACTTTGTCATGCGACACATCTGTATATGGCTCCCTTATGAAGAAGAAGAACAATCTTTTATTTCTGAATAACATGTCATGTTTCTAAATAGGTCCAGGACCGGCCCCGTGTATGGTCGGTGGGTGACGGCCCAAGGCCCAGTTGGAGGGGGGTCCATGATGTAGTATAGCCCTGAGAATAGCGATGCCCTTAAAATTTGGGGCCCCTAAATTTTAATGAAAAGTTCAAAGAATTTCAGAGTGAAGTTGAAAATCATCGAATAAGAAAATTAAGTTTCTACGATCCGATCGTGGAGGTGAATATTTGAGTTACGAGTTTGGTCTACATTTGAAACAATGCGAATAGTTTTAACTCACGCCACCCGAACACCACAGCGTAATGGTGTCCGAACGTCAGAATCGTATTTTACTAGATATGGTACGATCTATGATGTCTCTTACGATTTACCGCTATCGCTTTGGGGTTATGCTCTAGAGACGGCCGCATTCACACTGAATAGAACACCGTCAAATCCGCTGAGACGACACCTTATGAACTATGGTTTGGCAAGAAACCAAAGTTGTCGCTTTCTTAAAGTTTGGGGATGCGATGCTTATGTGAAAAAGCTTCAACCCGAAGCTCGAACCCAAATCGAGAAATGTGTCTTCATAGGATACCCAAAGGAAACAGTTGGGTACACCTTCTATCACAGATCCAAGGCAAGACATTCGTTGTTAAGAATGGATCCTTTCTAGAGAAGGAGTTTCTCGAAAGAAGTGAGTGGGAGGAAAGTGGAACTTGATGAGGTAATAGTACCTTCTCCCTTACTTGAAAGTAGTTCGTCGCAGTAAACCAGTTTCGAGACGCCTACACCAAGTAGTGAGGAAGTTGATGATGTTGATCATGAAACTTCAGATCAAGTTACTGCAGAACCTCGTAGATCAACCAGAATAAGATCCGCACCTGAGTGGTACGGTAATCCTGTTCTGGAAGTCATGCTACTAGATCATGATGAACCTACGAACTATGAAGAAGCGATGGTGAGCCCAGATTCCGCAAAATGGCTTGAGGCCATGAAATCTGAGATGGGATCCATGTATGAAAACAAAGTGTGGACTTTGGTTGACTTGCCCGAGGGTAGGCAAGCAATAGAAAACAAGTGGATCTTCAAGAAGAAGACTGACGCGACGGTAATGTTATCGTTTATAAAGCTCGACTTGTCGCGAAGGTTTTCGCAAGTTCAAGGGATTGACTACGATGAGACCTTCTCACCAGTAGCGATGCTTAAGTCCGTCTGAATCATGTTAGCAATTGCCGCATTTTATGATTATGAAATTTGGCAAATGGATGTAAAGACTGCATTCTGAATGGATTTCTGAAGAAGAGTTGTATATGATGCAACCGAAGGTTTTATCGATCCAAAGGAGCTAACAAAGTATGCAAGCTCCAAGATCCATCTATGGACTGGTGCAAGCATCTCGAGTTAGAATAAACGCTTTGATAGTGTGATCAAAGCATTTGGGTTTGTATGCACTTTTGAGAAGCCTGTATTTACAAGAAAGTGAGTGGAGCTCAGAGCATTTCTCGATATTATATGTGGATGACATATTGCTGATCGGAAATGATATAGAATTTGGATAGCATAAAGGATACTTGAACAAGAGTTTTTCAATGAAAGACCTCGGTGAAGCTGCTTACATATTGGGCATTAAGATCTATAGAGATAGATCAAGACGCCTAATTGGACTTTCACAAAGCACATACCTTGACAAAGTTTTGAAAAAGTTCAAAATGGATCAAGCAAAGAAAGGGTTCTTGCCTTACAAGGTGTGAAATTGAGCGACTCAATGCCCGACCACGCAGAAGATAGAGAAAATGAAAGATGTTCCTATGCTTCAGCCATAGGCTCTATCATGTATGCAATGCTGTACTGCACCTGATGTGTGCCTTGCTATAAGCCTAGCAGGAGGTACCAAAGTAATCCAGAGTGGATCATCGACAGCGGTCAAGAACATCCTGAAATACCGAAAAGGACTAAGGATATGTTTTCAGATATGGAGGTGACAAAGAGCTCATCGAACGGTTACGTTGATGCAAGTTGACACTGATCCGGACGATTCTAAATCGCAGACCGGATACGATTTACACTAAACGGAGGAGCTGTCAGTTGGTGCAGTTCTAAACAAAGCGCCGAAGGGATCTACATGTGAAGCGGAATACATAGCAGCTTCGAAGCAGCTAATGAAGGAGTCTGATGAAGGAGTTCATATCCGATCTAGGTGTCATACCTAGTGCATCGGGTCCAATGAAAATCTTCTGTGACAACATCGAGCAATTGCCTTAGCAAAGGAATCCAGATTTCACAAGAGGACCAAGCACATCAAGAGACGCCTCAATTCCATCCGGACTTAGTCCGCAGAGAGACAGAGATTTGCAAGATACATACGGATCTGAATGTTTGCACCCGCTGACTAAGCCTCTTCCACGAGCAAAACATGATCAGCACCAAGACTCCATGGGTGTTAGAATCATTACTATGTAATCTAGATTATTGACTCTAGTGCAAGTGGGACTCAGGAAATATGCCCTAGAGGCAATAATAAAGTTATTATTTATTTCCTTATTTCATGATAAATGTTTATCATTCATGCTAGGATTGTATTAACGGAAACATGATACATGTGTGAATGCATAGACAAAACAACATGTCACTAGTATGCCTCTACTTGACTAGCTTGTTAATCAAAGATGGTTATGTTTCTAACCATGAACAAGGAGTTGTTATTTGATTAATGAGGTCACATCATTAGTAGAATGATCTGATTGACATGACCCATTCCTTAGCTTAGCACACGATCGCTTAGTATGTTGCTACTGCTTTTATCCATGACATATACATGTTCCCGTAACTATGAGATTATGCAACTCTGCCACGGAGGAACACTTTGGTACTACCAAACGTCACAACGTAATCGGGTGATTATAAAGGAGTACTACAGGTGTCTCCAAAGGTAGATGTTGGGTTGGCGATTTCGAGATTAGGTTTTGTCATCCGATTGTCGGAGAGGTATCTCGGGCCCTCTCGGTAATGCACATCATCGAAGCCTTGTAAGCACTACAACTAATGAGTTAGTTGTGAGATGATGTATTACGGAACGAGTAAAGAGACTTTCCGGTAACGAGATTGAACTAGGTATTGATACCGACGATCGAATCTCGCAAGTAACATACCGATGACAAAGGGAACAACGTATGATGTTGCGCGTCTGACCGATAAAGATCTTCGAGAATATGTAGGAACCAATATGGGCATCCAGGTCCCGCTGTTGGTTATTGACCGTGAATAGTTCTAGGTCATGTCTACATTGTTCTCGAACCGTAGGGTCCGTGACGCTTAAGGTTTCGATGATGCTATTATGAGTTTATGTATTTTGATGTACCAAGAAGTTCGAGTCCCGATGTGATCACGGACATGACGAGGAGTCTCGGAATGGTCGAGACATAAAGATTGATATATTGGAAGCCTATGTTTGGAGTTCGAATGGTTCCGCTAAAACGGAATTTACGAGTACCGGAGGTTACCGAACCCCGGAGGTAAATGGGCCTCGATGGGCCTTGGTGGAAAGGAGAAGGCAGCCCAAGGGGCTGCGCCCCCCTTCCCTAGTCCTACTAGGACTAGGAGAAGGCCGCCCCTCTCTTCCCTCCGGGAATCCTAGTCCAACTAGGATTGGGGAATCTCACTCCCTGAGGAGTAGGACCTCCGCCTCTTGGCCGCCGCCCTCCCCTGGCTCCTTTATATAGGGGCAGGGGGCACCTTGAACACACAAGTTGATCGTGAGATCGCTCTCAGCCGTGCGGTGCCCTCCACCATATTCCACCTCGTTATACCGTCAAGCTTAGGCGGCCTCCCGCACCGTGAAACATCAAGATCGCTACCACGCCGTGCGCGACGAAACTCTCCCGACACTCGGCTGGATCGAGTACGAGGGACGCCATCGAGCTGTACGTGTCAAGAACTCGGGGCGCCGGAGTAACGGCGCCGGATCGGTCGGATCGCGAGGAGAACGCACGACTACTTCTCTACGCCAGATCGCTTCGCTTGGGCTACAAGGGTATGTAGACAACACTCTCCTCTCGCTGCTATGCATCACCATGATTTGCGTAGCGAGGAAAATTTTTGAAATTACTACGCTCCCAACAGCAACCACTCGCCCACGACCACCCCTCGGCATGCATCGGACGATGGTGCTTGGCGGTTGATCACCAGCCCGTAGCCTCCGCGAACTGGTCCAGATCGTTTGAGACGCCGCCGCTTCGCCGCACACGCCGCATGATAATCGAGTGTCGTCACTTATTGAGCACCATCGCCGGGCATCCGCAGGAGGGGTGGCGGCACACCATCACCCGGATGAGGCGTTGGAGGACGCCGGCGACGATGATGAAGAGGTAAGGCTAAACAGGTCCCCTGCCGCAGGTCGCAGCCGACAGGAACCAATTCCCCGGCACCCGCTGAGGAGGATGGCGAGAGGAGGTGAAGAGGAGTCCATCCAATCACACCGAGCGTGGGAACCCTCACCTCCATAATGGCCCGCAAGCTTGCCCAAATGATGGAGTCAAAAGCTTTGCGGTCGAAGCTTCAGACCACCGCCGCTCGCACCTCCTGTGGCAGCATTGCACGCGGCTCGGTATGCATACAAAATTCTCCGAGATGCTACGCCGCACAAAGCCGGATTGGTCCTCATCAATCAGAGAGCAATCTGCAAGCCAGTTGTCGCCCCCGCATAGTTCGACGTCGCCGCTTTGGAGAGACGGCTGAAGTCAGCCGGGTCGGCACGCCCGGCTTGGGGAGGAGGGCGATGTACGCCTGCTGATCCCATCAAGACGCGCAGTCCCGTGTGGAACTCGTCAAGAGGCGGTGGATGTCCGCGACACCGCCGCCATGCCGCTGGTAGAAGGCAGGGCCCAGCCGTCCGGACCCGCCTGCGGTGCGATCCAGGGCGAACCGCGCTTGATCTCGGCGTGGTCGAACGGCGCCACCAGCGCCGCCCCATCCACCACAGGAGCATCATCGAGAGAGCCCGCAGATCAAAGCGCCAGACGGAGGGCTGGGCCGCCCAACAAGGCCGTAGAAGCTCAGCAAGGCCGCGCCTTCCTCGCGATGGTCCGTCACCCGCACTTCGACTTCCAGCGAGCCGATGGTGTTGCGGCCGGGCGGTTGAGGCGGACGCGGAAGAACTTGGTGTTCTCGCCGCCACAAGACCGCCCGACGTTGTTGTCGCCAAGGCGCACCGCCGACGGACCGAGGCAGCAAGGGCGAGCCGCAGGCCGAGGCGGAGAGATGCTTCGCGCAGAGAGCGCACGGTTTTCTTCCCAAAATCAAAAGATCAATCAAGAAACGGCATTATTATGTGGGAATGAACCGTGTTGCTTTTTCCATACCTTGGCGGCAAACCTGAATGCTTTTTTCCGGGCAGCAAGAACGCCCGAGGCACCCGAGCCACGAACCATGCCCGACCAGGTGGGGAGAGTGGTAGGGAGAAAAGTTTGATCCAGGAGCCAAGCATTTTCAAAGAAGAAACGTGACGGTTTGGGTATGTTCGTCGAAGCGGTGACAAGAAGCGGAACGTGGTCAGAGGTGGTTCGGGGGCGCGAGCGGAGGGTAGTGTCCGGGAAGGCAAAGTCCCCGGAGTTGTCGAAAAACGCCTGGGTGTGTGCTGTGTGCCTGGGTACAACCTATATATGTACAGGCTTTGTGTGTGCTGGGTGCTTTGGTGGTGATAGTGAGCAAATTCCATATGGCGACGGTGGAAGACGACGCTTGAATTGGTGCTGGGTGATAGGTGGATGAGCGAAGAGGCACGCATAAACGATACGGCCATCGCGGAGAGGAAGCCCGATGATGCCATGCACGACGGCGCCAAGGAGTTCAACCGTGGAGGCGCTTAGCTGACTCGCCATGCCGTGATCGTGTCGTTAGGGCATTTCTAGCCCATCCCAAAAGGCCATAAGAGAGTATAATTTTCGGTTACTCCCTATGTCGGACCTAGCTGATCCCTAAAATAGTTAACGGAGTAAAACAATTACTCCAACTCCCTATTTTCCTAAAAAATTCTTCAATTTAGTCCAACTTTGCTCGGTCGAGTAAAACCGAGTCACCCGACGGCGCCCTGCCTCGCCGCCGGCCCGCCGCCGCCGCATCGATGACCTCAAGCTGGCCGGAATGGATAGCCAACACCCCGCCACCCCAATGGCATTTGGCACCGACGAATCACCTCCGGAATCCACCCACGCGCCGCCGCCGTAAAAAAAGTTTGTGGATGACAAAACAACCGGCCCAAGCGCCTGCTCAACAAAGACTGGTGTCCAGCGTGGACACCGCCTCTGCAATGGCAGGCCGCTTTCCGCCGCACCTATCGGAGGCAAACGGTCTGAAGCCGGGCTCGTGGTGTCGGCGCCGCCAGGCGGCCGCCCAGAAGAAGACCAAGAAGACCGCGGCCGTTCGTGGCCTACCATGGAAACTCCGCTACCCCACGGCGATCGCCAGCGCGAAGCGGTGGCCGCCGCAACAAAAGATGCGGCTGCCAAGTGCTCGATGAAATGCCAACAAGGTAAAAAACTCTTGTACCGTTGAGTTCGATAGTGATTATTCGTGATCGATAGTGAGGTTTTACAAAGCTTGCTTTGACATTGTAGAGCAGAGATGACCACGGCAATTCCTCACATCATTGGAGTCCTGGCCATCATTGGCCTTGCTCAACTATGGTGACAAGTTTTTCGATCATGCGCCACCCAAGAAACGAAGGAGGACGTGGAGGTGGTGGCCCAATATGAGGTCGAGGAGGAGGTGGTGGAGGTAACCGCAAGCATCAAGGCCGCAAGGACCTGCACCTAAAACTACAACCAAAAGGGGACCTTGCACTTTGCGATGCTTTGTGTGCCATCCCCATGGATGCAACGATCGAACAGATCAAATCAAAACCATGTTTTGGGAGGATCACCGACTTCTACAACTCCTCCGTTGACGTGCAATCAAGCCGCAAGGTTCGTTGGGCATCGCTGGAGCAGCATCCATGATCAATGTAACCGATGGTCCGCTGCATCGACTAAGTGAACCATGCTCCACCGAGTGGTGTGCAAGTGGTGGAGTATACCCCTATATACAAGAGCTATTCAAGCATTGAAACACCAACCGCCACAAGTCCTTCACTTTGCATCATTGTTAGAAAGAGCTATGCAAGAATGAGAAGTGGATCCAAAGAATTGCATAGACCATCTCAAGAGGTCAAGGTTGAGCATATCCATTGAGGATTTACGACGGTGTTGACGAAGATGCCAACAATATACAGGAAGGAAACAAGATTGCAAAAGAAAGAAAGAAGAGGAATGCATTCGGTAGCTTACACGGATGAATTAGTGGCAATGATCGAGACGAAGAAGGTGTTGGCAACACAAAGAAGGTGGCGTGGAATGAGCTCAAGGCCTTCGAGGATGAGAAGGAAGACCAAGATGGAGGCCAAGAGAGAAAGTTTAGGGTCAAGGAGCGAGGCTTGCACTCGATGAGGAGAAGATTTGTGATGCGAAGAAGACCAAGAGCTTGCTATCATGTTCATGAATCCAAGCACAATGGATGAAACCGATAGAAAGTATTGGGAGCTCACTGGAGAAATTGGCCTCTCTTCGAATATTGGTGGTGGCGAGGGGTGGTGGTGATGGTACGAGGGGTGGGTGGTGATGGTGGCCGATGGGGTGGTGATGGTTATGATGGTGTTGGTGGTGATAGTGGTGGTACGAGGGGTGGTGGTGAGGGTGATGGTGCCCGAGGGGGTGGCAACGTTGATTTCTTTGCGGATGACCTCGTTTGAGTGGTGGTGGCTGAGAGGGTGGTGGTGCATGCCAAAGATTGGCTCGATCCACAACATATACAAGCTATGTTGTGGTGATTTTGAATCAAACATTTGTGTTTGAAGTGATGTCTTTTGAGTGAACTTGGCATGTTTAAATTTGAAGAACACGATGATGAAACTTTATGTTATGATGAGTATTGCTATCCATACTTTCATTTGAATGATTTTATGATATGTATTGTGTAGTGTTTGAAGTTGGTGTGGTTAGGACACAAAATCGAGATAATTTTATATTAACTCCACTAATTTTTAGGGGATCCGCTAGGTGCGGCACCATTAGTGGAGTAAAATTTTACTCCACTAACTTTACTCACCTGTTAACTTCCTTGAGTTTAGGGATTGGTTAGAAATGCCCTACGTGCTATGGTCGGGGCACGTGCTGGATGGCCGGGCACGAATATATGTCCACGCCTTCCGAGGAAGCGAACTGATTCCACTATGGGAACGGTCTCCTAACCGCAAAATGGGTAGGGCAGGCTAATAGTTGTGTTTAAATAGAGGAAAGAAACAAGAGATGCATTTTTTAACTTCATGTAGGAGTTGTGTTTAAATATCTAACTAGGACAACCTTTCCAGGATGGCAGTTTTGCTAATGGGTATGGGTGCCAGGGTACCCTACCCGAAACAATGGGCATGGGCATGACTTGAAAGATTTTGTACCCATGGATAATGGGTATGCATACCAATAAAATCTATGGGTAGGGCATGGGTATTCAATTGCGCTCATGGGTAACCCAATGGATACCAAAAGAAACTAATAAATCAAAATTATTCCTATGACATGTGGGATAAGCATCTAACTCCTATGGCCCAACCCTAAATCTTGTATTCTCTAAACCAGCCATAGGTCATAGGCCTGCAATCGCCTGCTCGACACTCCTATGACGCCCTATGTAACTTCTTGAAACAATGAAATCTTGGCTCATCTCCATGGGACTCTCTAAACTCTCGATCTAGTGACTCAGCTGCTCATTCCCACCACGTCGGGCTTCCACTAACCGCTGGTCATACTCCCTTGATGCCTCCAAGAAGCCACCCATCGGAGGAGAGGTTGGTGCCAAATGCCCACCCATATCACTTGAATTTCAGACTCATTTCTCTAAACAAAAAATCAACATTTAAATGCTATATATGGTACCCAATGGATACCCATTGGGTATAGTATACCCGATGGGTATGGGCATGTGTATCAATTTATGTCCATGGGTATTGAAGTGGGTGGGTATTGAAAGTTTCTATGGGTATAGGTTTGAGTAGAAGGAGGTTGTACCCGCACATACCCTACCCATTGCCATCGCTAAACCTTTCTTGATCGCTGGTATTGAATGCACCCTGAGGCGTTGTTGCATGGACCCCAATTCCACCATCCCTGGCCGACATTGAGGGAGCAGGTGTGAGCTGCACAAAGGGTGGGCATTGTTTATCCATAGGCAAATACTTCCAGACTCTACATCCATAGAAATGTTGACCTTTTGGGTTGTAAGATAGAGATTGAACCACTGACACTCTGGTTAGCTGATTGTTTCTCAATAGTGATCTAGAGCACTCACTGGATAGATCTAGGACCAACATAGGAGGAGGCAAGGAATCCCAAAGCAAAGAAATGAGGTTCCCCGCAGCTTAACACGGTGCCAGCTGTACAAAAAAACGGCTATCTCTTTCCCGAGGTCTCCTATTCGCAGATTATATTTAGAGTTCATAGTATTTGTTTTCTTCTGCCATGTATGCCATAGACTAGTCTCTATGCTTTTTCATGCATGTGATCTACTCTTTTTATATCACCAAAAGAATTTTTCGCCAACTAGTAGCTTTTGCAGCTTGCTCGTTCAGCGGAGATTGAGCAACATATATATGTGCTAGAAATTATTTGTATCTTATAAGGTAGTTGAGTATGTACTGTTTTACATCAATTTTATGGCGATGAGTAGTACATTTATTAGTATGCGGTGACCTTTTAAATGTTATGAATCATTTTTATTGGTTTTGATTGATTGGGGGCAAGCCATGCATGCATTTCTCAAGAGAATTGTTGCGTCTCTCAAAAATAAACAAGCGGTTACTTTTAGAGATTGCTACTTGGCCTCATGGTTAACCACACAATTTATAAAATTTACTCAAACTATTATCAGTGTTATTTTCCAAGACCCAACCACATGGTCTGTGGTGGTTTCAATTTTCCAAAAGAAGGTGGTTATGGACCGAACCGATGTACCGAAACCGAATGGACCGAACCTGAAAAATCTGGTTTCTATTTTGGTTGTGAAATATGCATAACCCAAATTATCTCATTAAATTTGGTTTTTATACTCAATTAACCGAAAAGACTGATAAAACCGCATACACAACACACCTCGCTTCTCCTTATGTTTTTCCTATCCTCGCTAGCCCAGCCCGCTAGCAAGTTGGCGGGTTGGCCTTTCCGAGAGCCGAACCGAAATTTTGGTTTTAAAACAATTCGGTTTTCTAAATGTGGAGAAACCGATCGGTTTGTACTTTTCAAGTACCCAAAATTTTACTAACCTATAGAACCGAACCAATCGGTTTGGTTAACCCGAATACGCAGTCCTAGTTTTGTCACATACAATTGCCGCAAATGTGATGATTTTTGTATGATAATGTTGCAGCTAAATAAAAGACTACATAAATTAATCATTTTCACTACATAAAGTACTATTGTTCAGAAGAAGAAAATCACCAATGTACAAACTAACAAAAATCATGTGTATGGAGACCCCACACATCGAAGGGCAAAAACATGTGCAAAACAATTGTGTAGTCTAGCGTTTGACGGAAATAATGTATTGTTAGCCGCCTCCTCCTTCTCCTCCACAAAAGCTAGGGTTTTTGCCTCACGCCGGGAGGTCCGCCTACTCGATGGCCTTAGGGCCATGGTGGCGCAGTGGATCTCGGCAAGGGTCGGCGGAGGGCTCCGCTTAATCGCTTTTCAGTTTTGCTAGGGTTTGTGTCCTGCTCAGAAGACGAGACGGCGGCGGCTCCTCGAAGATGGAATAAAGGTCCCCGCCTAGCCCCTGCTCCGGCGCGCCTAGCATCGCTGGTGGGCGGTGGAGGTGTGTCTCCGGCGATCTATCTTTGGTGGATTTGCTCGGATCTCGCCGTTGTTCGCTCACGCTCGTGTGTCTTCGGATTGGATTTTTCTGATCTACGTTATTCTTCATCTGTGCGGTTGCTGTTCCGCGCTGGTCCCACGGGCCTTAGCACGACGACTTCCCGACTGTCTACTACAAAGTTGTGCCCGACCGCGATGGAGGGCGATGACGGCGGCGCTACCGCTCGCTTCAGTGCTGGTAGTTGTCGCTAGGTGGTCACGGATCTGGATGTAATTTCTATTATTTCGGTATTCGTTGTACTGCCATGATTGAAGATGAATAGATCGGAAATTTTCTCGCAAAAAAAGGAAATAATGTATTGGTTGTGGATGCTCTATCTGGTGTTTCATTGAATATTGCCTTCCGACCAAAGCATGTATTGCTATCCGCAAAAAAAAGGAAAGCGTGTATTGCATGTGGGTGTCCTACCTAGTGTTTTGTGGAATATTGCCTTTGAAAGACGTTGACCGGAGACTTGTTTTCGGTTAGTGCAGTGTCTAATGGCAGTCAGCCTCACACATGACCTAGTTGATGGGCTTAACCAATTCCATGTATTGAGCAAAATCAAGTACAACGCCGACTGGCTAGCCATGAAAGTTCAATTTTGTACACCGATGTAGAGTATTATCTTAGACAAAGGACTAGCCAACTGATCCGTAGATGACCAGATGGCCGAGATGCAATCTGAACTCGATATTATCACGTACAAACAACGAATCTGGATGCTATTCTTAACCTAATGATATGTATCTTCATGTCATACATATTATAGCAGTTACAAGAATGTGTGGATGGGATACCATGCTAGTATGTCTCAGCAGTCCTGTTACAGAGGAGTGGAAAACTACATCGAGTTCAAAAAAACGGCCCACTCGGCTTGCAAGCCCTGAATGGGCCTGAGGCGTTTGTCCAAATGTTATGAGTGCTGAAGGCGTTGCTACAGATCGCAGCAAGATCTCTGCGATCCCAGCAAGAAAATTGACTTGAAAAAAACAAATACACCTTGTATTTTGGAACTGAGGGAGTACTTGGTTTGGCAAGACGGGAAGATGATTGAGTGTACTTTCTCTTTTTTTTCATGCGGTGTTTTGACGGGCATTTCGTGGTATGATTTCGTGTTATCTGCCAATAAATACATACTTATCTTGAGATATTTTTTGCATCGATGTCTACATGTACTATATTGATGCTACAATATCATATGTTGATGTTTCTCCTTTTTCTTGGCAGCTAGGGAGTGTGGGGGATTGATATGTTTTTATAGGCCGGTGGCTGCTAATTGTTTTGAAAAGTTGTGTTGGCTTGGTCAAAATGATGAATCAAATCTAAATTTCAATACCTCAATCCAACAGAAAAGCTCCAAAATTAAAAAGCATAATAAATTAAGAGAATTGAACGAGGGAGCTCTTTGATAAATTGTTGACCCGGTCAAAATTGAATGTCAGAAATCTAAATTTGAGACCTCGGTTAATTCTAAGGCCTTAAAATTAGGAACTATAGTGCTATTGAGGATATGTTGTTGCAACGTTAATAAAATCGACCAAAGCAATAGAAGCTTTTAGTCAACCCAACGATACTAGCTTATGTTTGGGTCTTTGGATGAAAATCCAATGGATAGGACATTAGATTTTTAGGCATGACAAATCTAACGTTTTTATGGCAATGTATATTAACGTGATGATAGCAAATTTTAGTTTGCAAACGGCAATTTTCTGGCCAAAAATGAACCGAGACGAATTTGCCATGCTCGCCAACTAAATTTTCCATCGTCGAAGAACATAATTTGCATTAAAAAATGATTGAAATGGCATGGTCACAAATCTGACGTCGGATTTATGGTGGAGTCCAGAAAAATTCAAGCACCTGTCACATAGGTGATCTTTCTTTTCTAATCCGTTTCGCAGCATCATTTGTGTTATGCTGGCATTGTAATTTATACATACATACATACATACATACATACAGTTGCATGTACATATCTCGAGCTCGTAGGACTATCGGACAAGTACTTATATGCATTGTCCCTTGTCCGAACTGCACCTAACCTCACAGTACTACAGGATCGGACGTTAGGTACATTACAAAAGGACAAAACCATACATGCGTCAGGTTAACTTCTGAGTGGTTCCCACCATTTTTACAGCACTCTTTTCACTCTTTCAGACATCAAGACATGGCAGTGCTGAGTGACGAAGCAGAGTTTGATCTGATCTCCGTCTTCCTGCTGCAGAGGAACAAGTTGCGACAGCCCAGGTCCAGCACCTTCTCCTCCGGGTCAAGCGCTGCATCAATGGAAGCTTGCTTAATCCAGGTGGGGAGATTTATCTTCTGGTGATGGGCGGCTTCCTGCTTACCGTCGAGGGCGTACTTGGAGAGGTGCAGCTCGAACCGCGCGGCCGCGTCGGTGGTGCTGTCATCGGCCGGGAGCGGCGGCCTGAGCCCCTCGGCGGCATAGGCGTCGACGGTGGCACGCGCCAGGTCGGCCACGGTAGCGTCGGCGCCCAGCACCGTGCACCGGCCACAGGCTCCGCTCCACCGTCACGTTCACCAGCAGCCGCGACAGCCGCGGCGCCGGCCTCTCCGACAGTGCCGCCACCGGGTGGCTCCAGCAGCGCCTCCACCGCGGCTGGGACGTACGGAGCTCCGCATGGCCGGCCGGGACGGAGAGAGTAATCAATCAAGGTCGTCGATCGACGGTGCGTACGTACGTGGCTTCTAAAGGCGCGAGAGAGTGGTCCGTTATCTGACTCACTGATGTTTGCACTGGCACTGAGTCTGGCAGCCTATATATATATGTACAGGGACTATGTGTGCATGCTGAGTCCTGGGTAGTGGTAGTGAGCAAATTCGATATGGTATTGGTCGGTCGCAGGGTAGAAGACGACGATTGTGATAGGTGGATGGAGCGAAGAGGCACGTGGCCACGGGCGGGGATGACGGCATGCACGGCGACGCCGATGGAGCTCAACCGGGAGGCACTAGCTGACTCTGGCTATGTGGTGATCGGTCGTTGTAACGGTTACGATCGAGGGTACGTGCTGGATGCCCGCGAGCTCGAGCACGGCGCCTGGGCGATTTAATGTACGAGAAATATCATATATCATGTTTCAGAGTTGAGACTTTAATCAGGCTTTTTCAGTCGAGGTACTAAAGTTGTGATTTTGTCTGTAGCTCATACAAGTTTTGAAACTCAATAGTAGTATTTTTAAAAACTCATCAAAATGTATTCAAATTGGATTTCATTTGCTGGGTGTCGCAAATTCTCTTCCTAGCTTGTCCCGGACTTTAATTAAACTCCTACTAGTTCTGGGTGGTTGTGCCTTTCAACATGTCCTTTTGCTATCTTGTAAATTTTTTGTTGTTTTCATTGAGAAATTCGTGAGGAAGGCAGATGACTGGTTTTAGAATAACTTAGCATTGGTTTAACTAGCACATGCCCGGCATTGCAACGGGAGAAAAGAACATCACACACCCTTCTTTATTCCTGCCAGATCCTTATTTACGATTTCTGTACATAAGTAATTTCTAACATTTTATTAAAAAGTGTATATAATTCTATTACCCTTATTTTTATGTATGTACATTTTTAGCTGCATACTAAATTTGTATGAAGATGCTATTTTCCTCTAACTTGTTATTCTGAATTCTATAAATAAAGGAAAGTTTTGTTATCAAATTTAGCTGCTAGTTTCATAAAATATTATTAAAAAATGATTTTGTGTGAATACTAATTTTCATTTGATCTTCTTTAGAATTTATAAGATAGGGTTGTTATATTTGTCTGCATGTCGGCCTATTAAAATTGTTTCTATAGTGGGTCAATTGTCTGATGCATCTAAATATCGCATACTCAACGTGCAACGACAACAAGCGTGGATATTTTAGCTTTCAAAACGATTGTGTATATATGATATATGATATTTATCAAACAACGTACCCATCGAACAGTCGGGCATTTGTTGTGACTTCGTTAATTTAGAAGCTTTACGACATACATAGACGAAGTATTAGTACATATCCATCGCAAAAAAGTATTAATACATATGTTTGGTGATTTCCATGTATGCACACGTGGCAGATTTATTTTTCTTCCATGCACACTTAAACTCTGGGCTTGTCCGGCTAGATCCATGTGGAAGGTCGTGCAAAACTAAGTCCTCCATCGTCACCGCGTCCAGTTGCCCTTCTGTGCCATCTCCAGGAGACAGCGCTGCTGGCCCGAGGAGCACGCTGCCACCGCCATGGACGCGCCCGATCTGCTCCGCCGACTACCGAGACGGCTCCCCGCCAACCAGATTTGATGAACTTCATCGCCTGGTCGATTCATATGTTGTTCTTTCTCAATTTGATTCTTTCCTCGTCGTGTTGCAGTCCCTGTGTCTTTCTGTTCTTTACAATTTGCCTATGTATATAAATTGATAAGATGTCATGCAAGCAATCGAGGTGGGACTATGTTATCGTGAATAGACACAAAACCCGGTGAGGCAAAGAAACGCGAGACGCATGCAGGCCCATAAGACGACGTGGCCTAGGCGTACGAACGGATTTTTAAGAGATGCGGACGTACGAAACTGGACGGGCAGGGTGGACGAACGAAATTGACGGACAAAATTACAGTGGTAAGAAGCAATAGCCCCTTTATTATTAGGTATAAGTTTGAACTCTCGAACTCTCTTCGTGCAGGTCTGGCTTTGATAAGATAGATTGAAGCACACAAACTTGAGCTTAGTGGCACAATTTTGGAGTTGGTGCTTTGAAAGTGAGGGAATAAAAAACCGAAGAATAGAAGGGTCAGTGGTTGGGCCCACAAGACAAAGCACAAGAATTAACATAAAACGTATACAATGGACAAAGCAAAAAAAACCTTCGCATGCAGCAAAACCTGGACATCCATAGGAAGATTAAAATGTGACATTTTGACTGGAGTGAATATTTTTCTTTTTGAGTGAATATTGATGTGTTAGAAACAATTAGCCGGGAGATCATAACCTTCTTTGTTACTGAATAGTTATAAACAAACAGAATGACTTTGTCATTGCGATTACATCTGTATATGGCTCCCTTATGAAGAAGAAGAACAATCTTTTATTTCTGAATAACATGTCATGTTTCTAAATAGGTCCAGGACCGCCCTGTGTATGGTCAGGGGTGACGGCCAAGGCCCAGGCTGGAGGGGGTCCATGATGTAGTATAGCCCTGGAGAAATAGCGATGCCCTTAAAATTTGGGGCCCTACGAGGAGTCTCAAATGGTCGAGACATAAAGATTGATATATTCAAGCCTATATTTGAGTTCGAATGGTTCCGGTGAAATCGGATTTTACCGAACACCGGGGTTACCGAACCTCCCGGAGGCTATTGGGCCTTAGTGGGCCACGAGGAGAAGAGGAGGGCCGCCCAGGCAGGCCGCGCCCTCCCCTAGTCTGAATAGGACAAGGAGAGGGGGGCGCCCCCCTCTTCCCTCCCCCAATCCTACTCCAACTAGGAAGGGGAGTCCTACTCCCGGGGAGTAGGACCTCCCGCCTCCCCAAGGGCCGCCCACCCCCTTGCTCCTTTATATACGGGGCAGGGGGCACCCTAGGACACACAAGTTTGATCTACGGATCGCCCTTAGCCGTGGCGGTGCCCCTCCATCATATTCCACCTCGGTCATATCGTCCTGGCTTAGGCGGCTCGGCCGGTAGAACATCAAGATCGCCACCACGCCGTCGGTCGACGAAACTCTCCTCCCCGGCTCTACGGATTGGAGCCCGAGGAGCGCCATCGAGCTGTACGTGTCAAGAACTGGGGCGCCGGAGTAACAGCCCGGATCGGTCGAATCGCGCGGAGATCGTGACGACTACTTCCTCCACGCCAGATCGCTTCCGCTTCGTCTACGAGGGTACGAGCAACACTCTCCCTCTCCGCTATGCATCACCATGATCTTGCGGTGCGAGGAAATTTTTGAAATTACTACGCCCCAACAAAGGGTATCGAGCCTAGGTTTTTATGGTTTGATGTTTTGCACGAGTAGAACACAAGTGAGTTGTGGGTGATAAAGTCATACTACCTACCAGATGTCATACTTTGGTTCAGCGGTATTGTGAGATGAAGCGGCCCGGACCGACATTACGCCAGACGCTTACGCAGACTGGTTTCACCGCCACGAGCACTCGTGCTTAAAGGTGACCGGCGGGTGTCTGTCTTCTCACTTTAGTTGAACTGAAAGTCTACGCCGTCCTTGAGAAGGTTAAAACGGAGTCTATTTGACAAAGTATCGCTGGGTTTTGATGCGAGGTGAGATTGGTTCTTGCTTAAGCCCGTAGCAGCCACCGAAAAATTTGCAACAACAAAGTAGAGGACGCCTAACTTGTTTTTGCAGGGCATGTTGTGATTGATATGGTCAAGACGTGATGCTATATTTTATTGTATGAGATGATCATGTTTTGTAACCGGTTATCGGAATCGGCTGGAGCCATATGGTTGTCGCTTATTGTATGCAATGCACGCTTCGTAATGCTTTACTTTATCACTAAGCGGTAGCGATAGTCGAGAAGCATAAGATTGGCGAGACGACAACGATGCTACGATGGAGATCAAGGTGTCCGCTTAGTGACGATGGTGATCATGGTGGTGCTGCAGAGATGGAGATCACGAGCACAAGATGATGATGACCATATCATATCACTTATATTGATTTGCATGTGATGTTTATATTTTATGCATCTTATCTTGCTTTGATTGACGGTAGCATTATAAGATGATCTCTCACTAAATTATCAAGAAGTGTTCTCCCGAGTATGCACGCCAAAGTTCGTCGTGCCTGCACACCACGTGATGATCGGTGTGATAAGCTCTACGTCCATCTACAACGGGTGCAAGCCAGTTTTGCACACGCAGAATACTCAAGTTATACTTGACGAGCCTAGCATATGCAGATATGGCCTCGAACACGGAGACCGAAAGGTCGAACGTGAATCATATAGTAGATATGATCAACATAAGATGTTCACCATTGAAAACTACTCCATTTCACGTGATGATCGGTTATGGTTTAGTTGATTTGGATCACGTGATCACTTAGATGACTAGAGAGATGTCTGCCTAAGTGGGAGTTCTTAAGTAATATGATTAATTGAACTTAAATTTATCATGAACTTAGTCCCGTAGTATTTTGCAAATTATGTTGTAGATCAATAGCTCGTGTTGTTGCTTTCATATGTTTATATGTTCCTAGAGAAAATTGTGTTGAAAAATGTTAGTAGCAATGATGGATTTGATCCGTGATCCGAGGTTTATCCTCATTGCTGCACGTAAGAATTATGTCCTCAATGCACCGCCACGTGATGCACCTATTGCAGGAGCGATGCGACGTTATGAATGTTTGGCTAGCTCAATATGATGACTACTTGATAGTTTTGTGCACCATGCTTTATGGCTTAGAATCGGACTTCAAAGATGTTTTGAACATCATGGACCATATGAGATGTTCCAGAATTGAAGTTAATATTTCAAGCAAATACCCGAGTTGAGAGATATGATGTCTCCAACAAGTTCTATAGCTAAAAGATGGAGGAGAATCGCTCAACTAGTGAGCATGTGTTCAGATTGTCCGGTACTACAATCGCTGAATCAAGTGGGAGTTAATCTTCCGATAAGATAGTGATTGACAGAATTCTCTAGTCACCATCTCCAAGTTAGTAGAACTTCGTGATGAACTATAGTATACAAGGGATGATAAAATGATTCCCGAGTTTTTCATGATGATGAAATCGATGAAGGTAGAAATCAAGAAAGAACATCAAGTGTTGATGGTTAACAATACCACTAGTTTCAAGAAAAGGGCAAAGGGATGGAAGGGAACTTCAAGAAGAACGGCAAGCAAGTTGTGCTCAAGTGAAGAAGCCCAAGTCTGACCTAAGCCGAGACTAAGTGCTTCTACCGCAAAGGGACTGGTCATCGAAGCGTAACTACCCCAAGTATTTGGCGGATAAGAAGGATGGCAAAGTGAACAAAGGTATATTTGATATACATGTTATTGATGTGTACTTTACTAGTGTTTATAGCAACCCCTCGGTATTTGGTACTGGTTCGGGCTAAGAGTAGTAACTCAAACGGAGTTGCGTATAAAATGAAACTAGTTAAGGGTGAAGTGACGATGTGTGTTGAAAGTAGTTTCAAGATTGATATGATCATCATCGCACACTCCCTATACTTTCGGATTAGTGTTGAACCTAAATAAATGTTATTTGGCGCTTATGCTGAGCATGAATATGATTCGATCATGTTTATTATGATACGGTTATTCATTTAAAATACGAATAAATTGTTATTCTGTTTACATGAATAAAACCTTATATGGTTACACACCCAATGAAAATGGTTCATTGGATCTCGATCGTAGTGATACACATATTCATAATATTGAAACCAAAAGATGCAAAGTTAATAATGATAGTGCAACTTATTTGTGGCATCGCCGCTTAGGTCATATTGGTATAAAGCGCATGAAGAAACTCCATGCTGATGGGATTTCGAATCACTTGATTATGAATCAGTTGATGCTTAGTAACCATGCCTCATGGGCAAGATGACTAAGACACACCGCTTCTCCGAATAAAGGAGCGAGCAACCGACTTATTGGAAATAATACATACCGATGTATGCGATCCAATGAGTGTTAAGGCTCATGGCGGTATCGTTATTTTCTCGACCTTCACAGATGATTTGAGCAGATATGGGTATATCTACTTGATGAAACATAAGTCTGAAATATTTGAAAGGTTCAAAGAATTTCAGAGTGAAGTGGAAAAATCATCGTGACAAGAAAATAAGGTTTCTACGATCTGATCAGGAGACAAATATTTGAGTTACGAGTTTGGTCTTCAATTAAAACAATGTGGAATAGTTTCACAAATTCATGCCACCGAACACCACATCATAATGGTGTGTCCGAACGCATAACCGTATTTTATTGGATATAGTACAATCTATGATGTTTCTTATCGATTTACCAATATCATTTTGGGATCATGCATTAGAGACAACTGCATTCACGTTAAATAGGGCACCATCTAAACCGCTGAGACGACACTATATGAACTGTGGTTTAGCAAGAAACCAAAGTTGTCGCTTTCTTAAAGTTTGGGGCTGCGATGCTTATGTGAAAAAGTTTCATCCTCGATAAGCTCAAACCCAAATCGGAGAAGTGCGCTTCATAGAATACCCAAGGAAATTGTTGGGTACACCTTCTATCACAGATCCAAGGCAAAACATTCGCTGTTAATAAATGGATCCTTTCTAGAGAAGGAGTTTCTCGAAAGAAGTGAGTGGGAGGAAAGTAGAACTTGATGAGGTAATTGTACCTTCTCCCTTACTTGAAAGTAGTTTGTCGCAGAAACCGGTTTCTGAGACATCTACACCAAGTAGTGAGGAAGTTGATGATGTTGATCATGAAACTTCAGATCAAGTTACTATAGAACCTCGTAGATCAACCAGAGTAAGATCCGCACTGAGTGGTACGGTAATCCTGTTCGAAATCATGCTACTAGATCATGATGAACCTACGAACTATGAAGAAGCGATGGTGAGCCCAGATTCCGCAAAATGGCTTGAGGCCATGGAATCTGAGATGGGATCCATGTATGAAAACAAAGTATGGACTTTGGTTGACTTGCCCGAGGGTAGGAAAGCAATAGAAAACAAGTGGATCTTCAAGAAGAAGACCGACCGACGGTAATGTTATCGTTTCAAAGCTCGACTTGTCGCAAAGGGTTTTCGACAAGTTCAAGGGATTGACTACGATGAGACCTTCTCACCCAGAGCGATGCTTAAGTCTGTCCAATCATGTTAGCGATTGCCGATTTTATGATTATGAAATTTGGCAAATGGATGTAAAGACTGCATTCCTGAATGGATTTCTAGAAGAAGAGTTGTATATGATGCAACCGAAGGTTTTATCGATCCAAAAGGAGCTAAAAAGTGTGCAAGCTCCAGCGATCCATTTATGGACTGGTGCAAGCATCTCGAGTTGAATAAACGCTTTGATAGAGTGATCAAAGTATTTAGTTCATACGCACTTTTGGAGAAGCCCGTATTTACTAGAAAGTGAGGGAGCACTACAGATTTCTGATAAGTATATGTGAATGACATATTGTAGATCGGAAATAATGTAGAATTATTCGCAAAGCATAAAGGAGTGTTTGAAAGAAGTTTTTCAAAGAAAACCTCGTGAAGCTGTTATATATTGGGCATCAAGATCTATAGAGATAGATCAAGATGCTTGATAAGTTTTTTCAATGAGTACATACCTTGACAAGATTTTGAAGTAGTTCAAAATGGAACAGTCAAAGAAAGAGTTCTTGCCTGTGTTACAAGGTGTGAAATTGAGTAAGACTCAAAACCCAACCACGGCAGAAGATAGAAAGAGAATGGAAGTCATTCCCTATGCCTTGGCCATAGGTTCTATAAAGTATGCCATGCTGTGTACCAGATCTATTGTATACCCTACAATCGAGTTTGGCAAGGAGTACAATAGTGATCTAGGAGTAGATCATCGACAGCGGTCAAAATTATCCTTAGTGGAATAAGGATATGTTTTCGATTATGGAAGTGACAAAAGGTTCGTCCGTAAAAGGTTACGCCGATGCAAGTTTTGACACCGATCCGATGACTCTAAGTCTCGATCTAGATACATA
>JAHHZJ010009788.1:0-15566 GCA_021437245.1 Aegilops speltoides
TCTAAAATTTGAATATTTGTGTTTTATAAACAAAAAACTGAAAAACCTTGAAGAAAATAAATATACAAAGTAAAACCAAAGAGTTGGTGCATATTTCCCTTAGCGTTATCTGTCTCGGAAAAGAACTCTAAAACAAGGTTAGTAAGCGCATCGCATTAGGTATCCCAGCTGGTTAGCGCACTCAGGCGTTGTGCATGAGGTCTGCAGTTCGAAGAACACGCCTGACATCTAATTTTTTGAAGCTAAAACCAAAGAAAAGCTAAACGGGCTGAGCCCATGAGGGAGTGTTGTGCGACGGAAACTGTACGAACTTCTACATAGGAAAGTGCGTACAATTTATGAAAGGTCCATAGCGGTTCTCGGCAGGCAATATGTTGTGAAGTTATAGTCCATCACAATTTTGTTATTCTATTTCACTAGTCAAGTTTAAATTGTTGTGTGTGGTCCTTGCTAAAAATAATGTAAGTATATATCCCACCCAAGGATAAAGAGAGTACCACTATTTCAAACGATGACATAGTCTTTGCTTATATACTTTTGTATCTTTTTGAGGTGAGTAAATGTCCACTCACTCAAATCTTACATATGTATTGTTATTATTGTTTTGTAGCAACATACGTGCAATTAGCTAGGGATTAGTAATTGACAATAGGAGCTAACATTATATATAATTCTGCATATATAGTATACTTCCAATAAGGGATTTCTAAGAGGCACGACTATATGGTATAATCGTGCCTATGGTTTCATTTCTTCCTTGACATTGGATATTACTACACTAGATTGGTGGACCAAACAAACCACCAACCCGACTAAAATTAATGTCGAGGAGCATGTCCTGGCACAATGGAATAATTAATAAAGTGGCCGTATACATCGCCCAGATGCAGAGGCCGGGGGTCATCCTCCTTTTCTAAAAAAAAAAATGTCCTGGCACAATACCATACAATATTATAACAAGTAACCATGCAAGTATGTAAACAACGAGGGATCTGGTAGACAACTTATACATGTGCGTACATGAGGGATCTGGTAGAAAACGTATACATGTGTGCAAACATATGATACTATTACTTGGGGTGAAGATTAACATAATCACAAGGACCATAAGGCTCAAATAATTCAGAGAAAAAACCATTCTTCCTTCTTGGATTGCATCCCATGTCCTGGCATAGTTGATCATTGTACCATATATGAACAATTCCAACACATGACCTACGGAAATAGTCTCGAGAGTAGCGCTTCATGAACTTCTCCCATTCAAGGACATCCCTCTGCATTTCTCTGACACTTGGCAATCTGAAACCACAATCCATAAAATGCGATATCCACTTGGACATAAGCTCTGTTGTATAGATATTTGTCAAGCTCTCGGCATAGCCGATGACCGCGATCTGTGGAATCTTTGGTTGGATGCACTCCCTAAAATAAGGAATTAGCGCACTCTTCAAAATCAAGACGTTCAAACTACATAAATATTGTGTATATATAGCGAGGTGATTACCTATAAAGTGGCACGGTCGTTGATGTTGAGCCAACGACTATGCTCTGAAAGTATTCTGATGTGAACATGTCCTTGATCTTTTGATCACCCTTGAATCCGGTCCCGAAGATAACAATGTCACTCTTTACTGGAGTACATTCACCTTCAACATGCACACCTTCTTCACAAAAGCTGAATGTTTTTGACTTCTTAAGAACGATGCTACCTTCCTCCAGATTCTTGTAATGATCCTTCGGTGCAATGGCAGCTACACATGCCACTAATCCCTCAAAAAAGCTATGGTCAGGCACCATGTCATGCTTCCTCATTGCAATTGAGTAGTAGCTCTCAACAAACTTCGAAAAAATCAACCTCTACTCAACACAAACAAGGAAAACACATGCGTGATGGGTTTAATCTAAAACAAAACCATTTAAACTTTTAACAAGAACAAGTTCAATTAGAATTTAATACAAAAATTATAGCATGTAGCCCTACCATGGAGTCAAGACAGTAGCCAACACGTTGAGGAGAAAGCCTTCACCAGGCTTGTGAATAAGTAGTTCGCTGAAACGGGTGAGATAGAAATTTGATATGTGGACGCCCCAAGCATAGTAGTCTGGTATAATCCAACTCTTTGTTGTACTACCATCGTGCATGGTTTTTCAGTACCTAGAAAATCAAAAACAATTAGTAATAAAATCATAGCATTTCTATTTTTGTTTTATTGAGGCAATTATGGAACCCAAGACTTTATAATCAAGGTAGAAAATGACGCATATAATAAAGCGAAAACGTCTACATATTGTAACACTTAGGTTTAACACTAATTAAGTTTGATATATCAACCTTCATGCAAGAGGAAAGGAGATAATCTTATTGTAAGAAAGTGGCATCGTCTACATACCATTGACGTTGGCACACTCATTCGCAATGTCTACTGCTGATCTCAGGTAGCCAATAACAGTCACACGCTTGTTCTTAATCATATCTCTAGCATTTTTGCCTCCCATTTTTGAGTACTCAATGGAGTGGATCACTTTCCCGTCAAACACTTCTGGGCCTTTGCCAATTGGAAATGTAGGTATGTTGGGCACACCACTGAACCTCCCAACACAAAGGATCACAAAGTCTGCCTTGTGTACCTGAAAAGAAGGCAAATAGAATTGCACAGACAATTTGATTTATGAACATTGTTTCATTTACCTGGAAGGTTAAGTCTAGAAAAATATACTCCGAGCTCACAAAATACTACTCTCTCCTATCCATATTACTTGTCACTCAAATGGATGTATCTAGCAGTATTTGCTAGATACATCAATTTGAGTGACAAGTAACAAGGATCGAAGGGAGTATTAAAAAAATCTTGCTTGTCCCTTAGCCAATCTATAAGCATTACATTTGGAAAATGGTGCACATATATTCCCTGATTTCAATTTTCTTGGTGTTGCATGTTTTCATAGAAATACTGATGTTATGGTACCTATGTAGAAACATCTTAGAGAGTAAAATTTCTGCACTTCTAAAGTTATGTTGCATGTGTACAATAAAAACATGGCCCGATAGTTTAGTTGACTCCTTATTCGCTTCCAGGGTATAGTCTGATCGTAGATTGTAAAATTGGACATCCTACATAACTAAATGGGTGGTCCTCGCTACATTTCTCTCAACGTGCAAGCATGCATATGATCGGTGCGGGTGAATTTTTTAGATGCGGTTATGTGTTGGTGGTAGAGGAGTGGTGGTACTGTAATAATTGTGGAATCGTACTATTATTCCCTTACTAGGTCTCACGATGAATGAATTCGTGGTTGCAATGACCTCAGTAGCACCCCAGATCATGGGCTCGACTACTGGTGGCGGTGGGAGCGGATTTAAGCGGGCCTGGAAAAAATGATCTAGAATAAAGGACTGTAAAAAAAAGTCTTTGATTCCTGCTCCTAGTGTTTCCCCTGAGAATCTAGAACATCAAAGATGAGAGGTTACTAGTACATGGGGTATCACTTGAAGCCAGAAGATAAGAAAAGTTGATGTTGATTTATTCACATCCAGTGGTCACATGCCATTTTTTGGGGGCTAGGTGGCACCTCCAAGTGGCGTGACTGTGAGTGTGACGTTCATGTGCCGAAAAATCACAGTAGTAGGTGCAGCATATATATCATCCTATAAAGTCCAACTAGTCAATATCACCAATAGTGCAGTGCATTGTTCTGAGCGCACCAATGGTGCCGTGTAGCCAGGGGCATACACAGTATACACCATGGAAGTATGTGCAAACATGTTGGATCCTTACCTCCACGAGGCCGTCCACATCGGCCACCGTGAGCCACCACACGCCGTCGCCGGAACCAAACGCCTCGCCGCAGCCAGCCCAGTCCTCCCACGCCTCCACCTCCTCCTCGCTGACGCCCACATAGTCCATCCCGACCACCCTGCGGCCGAACCTAATGCAGTCGAGCACGCCGAAGTGCCGCGCATAGGCATCGAGGTAGTCCGCGACCTGGCGGTGGTCCGGGAACACCTCCGTGACGGACTCCGGCCACGGGAAGTCCGAGTACTGGAACATGGGCCGCGGCGTCTGGAGCCTGGTGCACTCCGGCGCGTGCGCCAACACGCCGCCGAGGACGGTGTCCGCCTCGAAGACGGTCGGCCGGCAGCCGCGCTCCAGCAGGTGCTTGCACGCCGCCAGGCCACTCAGGCCGGCGCCGACGATGGCCACCCTCTTCTTGTCCATGGCTGACCTTGTTGTGTGCGTGCGACGGTGTCACGGACTCACGCTGAGAATGGCGTCCCGCTGTGATGGCCAAGCGTGGTGGTGTTGATAGCTAATCAAGCTCTGTGTTGGGCTGGTGGCATAATGAACGAGTTGTCCTCGTCGCACCATTGCCGCCGTCTCTTTCGATGGCTTGTACGCTGGATCCAGAACCACCGGTGTTAAGAAAATATCTTATATATTGTGAAGAGATTATTTTTTCACTATATTACTGGGATATAAATAAATTAGGATCATCCGACTAATTTAGACTCTAATATAGCCATCTCACTATTTTTTTACGAGAACCTTTCAATCTATTCATTTTCAATCATGTGAGTACAACGAACATTAAAAATAATAAAACATTCAGATTTATAGACCACCTAGCGATCTACAGCATGAAGGGAGTGAAGAGCGCACCGCATCGCTCTCCCTTGCCAAAGCGGACACGACTTGTTGTAGTAGACAGTCGGAAGTCGTCGCGCTAAGGCCCCATAGGACCGTCGAACAACCACCGCCGCTGATGAAGAGAAGCTTAGATCGAAAGGATCCAACCTAAGGACACTAGAACAAAGTAACAAAGAACGGATCCGTGCAGATCCACCATAGACAACCACCAACCAAATCCCGCAAGATCCGCGGAGACTACCTCCTACACCTCCGATGATACTAGACGCACCACCGAGCGAGGGCTGAGCAGGGAGAACCTTATTCCATCTTCAGAAGCTGGCCGTCTATCCTAACAAAACTTGAAGAAGCACCAAAAGCGGAGCCCTCCTGCCGCAAGGGCCAGGATCCAGCACGCACCCATGGCCCTAAGGCCACAGGAGCGTGGCAGATCGGCTGCGCCATGACAGGAGGCGGAAACCCTAGCTTCTTATTATTGTGTAAACGTCTATTTCTCTACCTTCTAGTCATCCCACTAATTGAGTATATACCAAACTAGGAGAGTCATCCACTACATTATTAGTGGGATGACCATATTAGAGATTGTTTTCACTATATTATTAGGATGACTCCTATATAAATTAGTGGGATGACTCTCCTAAACATGCGGGGTATCATCTAGTTCATTTAGCTCTTCTCATTGTAACTTAAGACTCTCTTCCGCGTGGAAAGCTATTCTGAAGGTAAAAAAGTACTATATGGCCGGCAGAAAAACAGAAATCATCCGGTATCCATGGGTGCACTGCCCCATCCCTCTATCTGCCGTTCATTCACCCCATACCATCCAACGGTGACCCCTTAAAAACCGTCATTGGTATTGTACATTCATCTGAAGCAGAAGTACAAATAGGAGAGTCATGGTAGCAAGCCAGAAGCTAGACAAGTGAATGCAATAGATACATGCAGCAAGAGTAACGAGCAATGCTTTGGCTAGGACTCTAGCACATGTGCAGGGCTATATGGAGTAACTTCAACCGTTCAACAGAGAGTTTTTTGGTGCGATAATATGGTATGTTTTGCCTGGTAAATATATATGAATTTTTCTTGCAAAATTTTCCAACATATTGTTCTTGCAAACGCAGCAGAAGATTCCCTTGCAATTTTTTCTTGCAAAATTCTTCTTACACAGTTTACTTGCAAAATGCATATCCTCTTGAATTTTTTGTTGCATAAATTTTCTTACAAAATAATCTTGCAAAATGCAGGTTCGCTTGCAAAAATTTATAGGGCCAGTAGATGATAGATATGCAAGTCAGACCGTGTTAAACAGATTAGGGTTTGAAACAATGCTCGATACCCTTGGTGGGTACGGCTGTCATATATTTATAAGGGGAACCGAAAATACCGGTTATGTTACAACACGTATATCTAATACATACTTAGTCTAACACCTTCCCTCAATCTTAACTATGTCCTAAACACTGGAAGGTTAAGATTTCCGACATCCTTCAAAAGAAGGCAAGGGCAAGGGTTTAGTGAAAATATCAGCAAGCTGATCCTTGCCAAACAAACTTAATCAAGGACCGAGCAACACGTTCCCTCACAAAATGATAGTCAACTTCATGTTGCCGTTCGTGCATGAAATTGGATTGGATGAAAGGTATTTTGCAACCGATGTTATCACACCAAAAAACGGGGCTGAGTTGGGGAGACCTTCAACTCTCGGCAATGATCACCCACATGATCTCAGCCGTGGCATTAGCAACAATTTGTACTCAGCCGGTACTACTCCGAGATAGTAGCTTGCTTGGCTTGCCGGGATCAAGTTAGGCCCAAAGAACACAGATGTCCCCGGGATCGCCGATCATCAGGACAACCAGCCCGGCCGGCATCGGAAAAATGCCGAGATCAGTCCAGAAGCAGCATAAGATGGAGACCATATGAACCAAGGCGAAATAAGCGCAAGATCGCAACAAATTGACCGGAGAATCACGTGGTGTATGAAGATCCGGCACACACGGTTAACGCAAATGATATTCCGGTGAGTAATGAGCAAATCGCAGTCCACCCACAATGCTCGGGGTACTTGACATCCCGGGAGAAAGCAAGTCACCAAAGAGCTGCCGGTTTTTCCAGGCGAATGGGAGTCAAAAGGACTTGCCCCAACATACCGCAAACGACGCAGGAGATCCCGAGAGTACTTCTTCCGAAAGAGTCAAGCCACCATCGGAATGAAGAACCTCTAGGCCAAGAAAATAATGCAGTCTCCCAAGATCCTTAACAAGAAACTCAGCACCAAGAGAGGACACAAGCCGACCAGGAAAGGGAAGGCCCGACAAGGATGATGTCATCAACATAGACCAAATGTACATAGTCACCTCGGTCAGAGAATAAACGAGGTTCGCTGTAGAAGGAACAAACCCATGCGCACGAAGAGCAGGCCAAGGCGGGCATGCCACGCACGTGGGGCCTGCTTCAAACCATAGAGAGCTTTAAAAAGGCGACACAAATGATGTGGCGAGGGGTCAACAAAACCCGCGGGACGATATAAACCTCTTTTCCGAAACTCCATGGAGAAAGGCATTCAACATCAAGGCCGCCGGGGACCATCCCCAGTAACAGCCAAAAGAGAAGAAACGAATAGTAGTTGGTTTAATAACAGGACTGAATTGTTTCATAATCAATGCCATACCGCTGTTTGAATCCTTTGGCAACCAAGCGTGCCTTGTACCTCTCAATGGAGCCATCGGCATGTTTCTTCACCTTGAATACCCATTTAGAGTCAATGATATTAACACCGATGGAGGTGGAACAAGGCGCCAAGTGTTGTTTCTTTGAAGGGCATGAATCTCCTGCTCCCATTGGACGCCAATTGGGATGGCGCCTCGAAAATGTCGTGGTTCCCGAGGGTCACCGGATGTGCCCACAGGCCGCAAGCCCGCGGCAAAGGGTTGCGCTTTCTTCCGGTTGGAAGATGCCACTTTTGCTACCAGTATTGGGGCGCGGGGAAAGGGAGGTGGCGGCCTGGAGCTGCCAACCGGAGGAGCCACTATCCATTCGGTGAGGAGGCCCTTGCCGGGGGTGAGTCACAAGGCGATCCGGTTGGCAGCCGGGTCGGTGAAAAGGCCGGGGTAAGGCCGGCGGACCAGGCGGGAAAACTTCGGTGACATGAGGCCTCCCGGCCGGGGAGAGCGCCACCCGGTCCAAAGGCCCGACCGAAACTCCGGGGTTCGGCCGACCCAATAGCGAGGACGCCGGCCCGGCGATCGGGTCACCCGTTGGATCCTCGTGCATGGGGCATGCCCGGTGAAGGAAATATGCCCTAGAGGCAATAATAAAGTTATTATTTATTTCCTTATTTCATGATAAATGTTTATCATTCATGCTAGAATTGTATTAACCGGAAACATGATACATGTGTGAATGCATAGACAAAACAAGATGTCACTAGTATGCCTCTACTAGACTAGCTTGTTAATCAAAGATGGTTATGTTTCCACCATGAACAAAGGAGTTGTTATTTGATTAACGAGGTCACATCATTAGTAGAATGATCGATTGACATGACCCATTCCTTAGCTTAGCACACGATCGTTAGTATGTTGCTCCGCTTTTATCCATGACTTATACATGTTCCGTAATATGAGATTATGCAACCCCCACGGAGGAACACTTTGGTGCTACCAAACGCCCGAATCGGGTGATTATAAAGGGTACTGGTGTCTCCAAAGGCGATGTTGGGTTGGCGATTTAGATTAGGTTTTGTCATCCGATAGGGAGAGGTATCTCGCCCTCTCGTTCAATCAAAGCCTTGCAACACAAACTAATGAGTTAGTTGTGAGATGATTAACGGGCGAGTAAAGAGACTTGCCGTCGAATTGAACTAGGTATTGATACCACGATCAATCTCGCAATAACATACCGATGACAAAGGGAACAACGATGTTGTTATCCTTGACCGATAAAGATCGAGAATATGGGAACCAATATGGGCATCCAGGTCCCGCTGTTGGTTATTGACCGTGAATGGTTCTAGGTCATGTCTACATTGTTCTCGAACCGTAGGGTCCCAGCTTAAGGTTTCGGGCGTTATTATGAGTTTATGTATTTTGATGTACCAAGGAGTTAGTCCCGGATGTGATCACGGACATGACGAGGGTCTCGGAATGGTCGAGACATAAAGATTGATATATTGGAAGCCTATGTTTGAGTTGAATGGTTCCGGAAAAGGAATTTGAGTAGGAGGTTCCGAACCCCCGGAGGTAAATGGGCCTCGGGGCCTTGGTGGAAAGGAGAAGGGCAGCCCTGGGTGGCGCCTTCCCCCTTCCCTAGTCCTATAGGACTAGGAGAAGGGCCCCCCTCTCTCTTTCCCCTCCGGAATCCTAGTCCAACTAGATTGGGGAACTTACCCCAGGGAGTAGGACCCCGGCGCCCCTTTGGGCCGCCCTCCCCCGGCTCCTTTATATAGGGGGGGGCACCTGGAACACACAAGTTGATCGTGAGATCGCCTAGCGCGGGCCCCTCCACCATATTCCACCGTTATACGCGGCTTAGGGAACCCGGCCGGTGAAACATCAAGATCGCCCCGCCGCGCCGGGAACTTCCTCGACACTCGCTGGATCGATCGAGGGCGCCATCGAGCTGCGGTGTCAAGAACTCGGGGCGCGGATAAGGCGCCGGATCGGTCGGATCGCGAGGAAACGCGACTCTTCCCTACGGATCGCTCCGCCGGGTTCCAAGGGTATGTAGACAACACTCTCCCCTCCGCTATAATCACCATGATCGGTGCGAGGAAATTTTTGAAATTACTCGCCCCAACAAAGGGCATCCGAGTAGGTTTTATGGTTTGATGTTTTTGCCAAGAACACAAGTGAGTTGTGGGCGATAAAGTCATACTACCTACCAGATGTCATACTTTGGTTCAGCGGTATTTGGAGATGAAGGCCCCCACATTACGCGCGCCGCGAGACTGGTTTCACCGCCACAGCACCGTGCTTAAAGGTGGTGGGTGTCTGCCTCTCACTTTAGTTGAACGAGTGGCTACGGTCCTTGAGAAGGTTAAAACGGAGTCTATTTGGAATTCGTGTGGTTTTGATCGGGTGAGACGGTTTTGCTTAAGCCCGTGCAGCCACGTAAAATTTGCAAACAACAAAGTAGAGGACGCCTAACTTGTTTTTGGGGCATGTTTGATGTGATATGGTCAAGCGTGATGCTATATTTTATTGTATGAGATGATCATGTTTTGTAAGGTTATCGAATGGTGGAGCCATATGGTTGTCGCTTATTGTATGCAATGCATGCTTCTAATGCTTTACTTTATCACTAAGCGGTAGCGATAGTGAAGCATAAGATTGGCGACGACAACGATGCTACGATGGAGATCAAGGTTGCCCGGTGCGATGGTGATCATGGTGGTGCGGAGATGAAGATCAAAGAACAAGATGATGATGACCATATCATATCACTTATATTGATTTGCATGTGATGTTTATCCTTTATGCATCTTATCTTGCTTTGATGGGTAGCATTATAAGATGATCTCTCACTAAAATTATCAAAAGTGTTCTCCCAGTATGCACCGTGCCAAAGTTTCGTGCCCACACCACGGATGATCGGTGTGATAAGCCCGTCCATCTAAACGGGTGCAAGCCATTTTACAGAATACTGGTTATACTTGCGAGCCTAGCATATGCGATATGGCCTCAACACGGAGACCGAAAGGTCGGGGAATCATATAGTAGATATGATCAACATAAGATGTTCACCATTGAAAACTACTCCATCTCACGGATGATCGGTTATGGTTTAGTTGATTTGGATCCGGATCACTTAGATGACTAGAGAGATGTTTCTAAGTGGGAGTTCTTAAGTAATATGATTAATTGAACTTAAATTTATCATGAACTTAGTAGTATCTTGCTTGTTTATGTTTGATTGTAGATAGATGGCTCGGCGTTGTTCCGTTGAATTTTAATGTCCTTGAGAAAGCAAAGTTGAAAGATGATGGTAGAATTAACGGAGGGTCCGAATTGAGGATCATCCTCATTGTGCCGAAGAGCTACGGATGCCCGCTGGGCGCTTTCCCGGGCCGCCAGTTATGAACGCCCGCGAGCAAACGATGACTACTTAAGTTCAAAGCCATGTTTACGGCTTAGAACCGGACTTCAACGCGTTTTGAACGCTGGAGCATATGAGATGTTCCAGAGTTAAAGTTAATATTCCAAAAGAATGCCCGGATTGAGAGATATGAAGTTCCAATAAGTTCTATAGCTGCAAGATGGAGGAGAATAGTTCATAGTGAGCATATACTGAATGTGGGTACTACAACACTTGACACAATTGGGAGTTAATCTTCGGATGATTGTGTCATTGAGAATTTTCAATCACGCCACCAAGCTACAAAGGCTTCGTGATGAACTATAATATGCAAGGGTTAGTAAAGACTATGCCCGAGCTCTTCCAATGCTAAAGGCTGGGAGGTAGAAATCAAGAAGGAGCATCGTGTTGATGGTCAATAAGACCACTAGTTTCAAGAAGAAAGGCAAAGGAAGAAGAAGGGGAATTCAAGAAAACAAAGCAAGTTTTTCTCGAGAAAAACCCAAATCGGCCCAAACCAAACAGTGCTTCCCCAAAGGACGTCCTGGAAGCGGAACTCCCCAAGTATTTGGCGGATAAGAAGGATGGCAAGGTGAACAAAGGTATATGTGATATACATGTTATTGATGTGTACCTTACTAGAGCCAGTAGCCTGGTATTTGATTGGTTCTGCTAATATTTGCAACTCAAAGGGAAGATTGCAACTCGCAAAGGCGAGGTGACGGCGCGTGGGAAATGGTTCCAAAGTCGATGTGATCTGGCGGCACGCTACCTCTACATCTACCTTCGGGATTAGTTTTAGACCTAAATAATTGTTATTTGGTGCCGCTTGAGCATGAACATTATATCTGGATCTTGTTTAATGCGACGGTTATTCATTTAAATCAGAGAATAATGGTTTTCTATTTATATGAGTAATATCTTTTATGGTCATGCACCCTTGAGGGTGGTCTATTTTTGAATCTCGATAGTAGTGATACATATTCATAATGTTGAAACCAAAAGATCAGAGTTGATAATGATAGTGCAACTTATTTGTGGCACCCGTTAGGTCATATCGGTATAAAGCATGAAGAAACTCCATGTGATGGACTTTGGAGTCACTTGATTATGAATCACTTGGCACTTGAACCGGCCTCATGGGCAAGATGACTAGAACATTCCCGACTATGGAGAAGCAAGATTTGTTGGAAATCAACATAGATGTATGTGGTCCAATGAATATTGAGGCTCGGGGGATATCGTTATTTTCTCACCTTCACGATGACTTAAGCGATATGGGTATATCTACTTAATGAAACATAAGTCCTAAACGTTTGAAAAGTTCAAAAATTTCAGAGTGAAGTTGAAAATAATCGTAAAAGAAAATTAAGTTTCACGATCGATCGTGGAGGTGAATATTTGAGTTCGGTTTGGTCTACATTTGAAACAATGCGAATTTTAAAATCACGCCAAACACCACAGCAAATGGTGTGTCCGAACGTCAGTCGATTTTTACTAGATATGGCGATCTATGTTCTCTTCGATTTACCGCTTCGTTTTGGGGTTATGCTCTAGAGCGGCCGATTCACCGAATAGAACACCGCCGAAACGTGAGCGAACCTTATGAACTATGGTTTGGCAAGAAACCAAAGTTGTCGCTTTTTAAAGTTTGGGGATCGATGCTTATGTGAAAAAGCTTCAACCCGATAAGCTCGAACCCAAATCGAAAATGTGTCTTCATAGGATACCCAAAGGAGATTGGGTACCCTTCTATCACAATCCGGCAAGACATTTTGTTAAGAATGGATCCTTTCTAGAGAAGGAGTTTTCTAAAGAAGTGGGGGAAAGTGAACTTGATGAGGTAATAGTACCTTTCCCTTACTTGAAAGTAGTTCGTCGAAACCGCGAGACACCTACCCAAGTAGTGAGGAAGTTGATGATGTTGATCATGAAACTTGATCAAGTTATGGAACCTCGAGATCAACCAGTAAGATCCGCACCGTGGTAGGTAATCCTGTAAGATGCTCTAGATCATGATGAACCCCGAACTATGAAGAAGCGAGAGCCCAGATTCCAAAATGGCTTGAGGCCATGAAATGAGATGGGATCCATGTATGAAAACAAAGTGTGGATTTTGGTTGACTTGGGGTAGGCAAGCAATAGAAAACAAGTGGATCTTCAAGAAGAAGAAAGACGGTAATGTTTGTTTAAAGCTCGATTGTCCAAAGGTTTTCGACAAGTTCAAGGGGTTGACTACGATGAGACCTTCTCACCGGCGATGCTTAAGTCCGTCCAATCATGTTAGCAATTGCCGATTTTATGATTATGAAATTTGGCAAATGGATGTAAAGCATTCTAATGGATTTCGGGAAGAGTTGTATATGATGCAACCGGTTTTATCGATCCAAAGGAGCTAACAAAGTGTGCAAGCTCCCAATCCATCTATGGACTGGTGCAAGCATCTCGAGTTGAATAAAGCTTTGATAGTGTGATCAAAGATTTGGGTTTGCAACTTTTGGGAAGCCCATTTACAAGAAAGTGAGGGGAGCTCGAGCATTTTCGATCTTATATGTGGATGACATATTTGGATCGGAAATGATATAGAATTTCGATAGCATAAAGGATACTTGAATAAGAGTTTTCAATGAAAGACCCGTGAAGCGTTACATATTGGGCATTAAGATCTATAGAGATAGATCAAGCGCTTAATTGACTTTCACAAAGCACATATTGACAAAGTTTTGAAGAAGTTCAAAATGGATCAAGCAAAGAAAGGGTTCTTGCCTGTTTAAAGGTGGAAGTTGAGTCGACTCAATGCCCACCACCGCAGAAGATAGAGAGAAATGAAAGATGTTCCTATTTCAGCCATAGGCTCTATCATGTATGCAATGCTGTACCGCCTGTGGCCTTGCTATAAGCCAGCAGGAGGTACCAAAGTAATCCAGGGATCCAACGGGTCAAGAACATCCCAATACCCAGAAGGACGGGATTTTTTCGATATGGAGGTGACAAAGAGCTCATCGAACGGTTACTTGATGCAAGTTGACACCGATCCGACGATTCTAAATCGCAGACCGGATCGATTTACACTAAAAGGAGCCGTTGGTGCATTCTAAACAAAGCCGGGGGGATCTACATTGAAGCGGAAACATAGCAGCTTGAAGCAGCTAATGAAGGAGTCCGATGAAGGGTTCATATCCCATCTAGGTGTCATACCTAGTGCATCGGGTCCAATGAAAATCTTCTGACAATCGAGCAATTGCCTTAGCAAAGGGAACAAAGGACCAAGCCATCCCCAATTCCATCCGGACTTAGTCCCGAGACATAGAGATTTGAAGATACATACGGATCTGAATGTTGGACCTGACTAAGCCTCTTCCACGGCAAAACATGATCAACCAAGACCCATGGGTGTTAGAATCAATGTAATCTAGATTATTGACTTAGTGCAAGTGGGAAAGGAAATATGCCCGAGGCAATAATAAAGTTATTATTTATTTCCTTATTTCATGATAAATGTTTATCATTCATGCTAGAATTGTATTAAGAAACATGATACATGTGGAATGCATGACAAAACAAGATGTCACTAGTATGCCTCTACTAGACTAGCTTGTTAATCAAAGATGGTTATGTTTCCCACCATGAACAAAGGGTTGTTATTTGATTAACGAGGTCACATCATTAGTAGAATGATCGATTGACATGACCCATTCCCTTAGCTTAGCACACGATCGTTAGTATGTTGCTCGCTTATCCATGACTTATACATGTTCCCGTAATTTGAGATTATGCAACTCCGTTGGAGGAACACTTTGGTGCTACCAAACGCCAACGTGGGTGATTATAAAGGATACTAGGTGTCTCCAAAGGCGATGTTGGGTTTATTTCGAGATTAGGTTTTGTCACCCGATGGGGGGTATTCGGCCCTCTCGGTAATGCACATCAGTTTTGAAGCACTACAACTAATGAGTTAGTTGTGAGATGATGTATTAAACGAAAAGAGATTGCCGACAGATTGAACTAGGTATTGATACCGCGATCGAATCTCGCAAGTAACATCCGATGACAAAGGGAACAACGATGTTGTTATCGGTCCGACCGATAAAGATCTTCGAGAATATGTAGGAACCAATATGGGCATCCAGGTCCCGCTGTTGGTTATTGACCGTGAATGGTTCTAGGTCATGTCTACATTGTTCTCGAACCGTAGGGTCCCGCTTGGTTTCGGGCTATTATGAGTTTATGTATTTTGATGTACCAAGGAGTTAGTCCCGATGTGATCACGAATGCGAGGAGTCTTAATGGTCGAGACATAAAGATTGATATATTGGAAGCCTTGTTTGGAGTTGAATGGTTCCGGGAAAAAATTTCGGATAGGAGGTTACCGAACCCCCGGAGGTAAACCTCGATGGGCCTTGGTGGAAAGGAAAGGGGCAGCCCTAGGTGGGCCCCCCTTCCCTAGTCCTATAGGACTAGGGAGGCCGCCCCTCTCTTTTTCCCTCCGAACCTAGTCCAACTGATTGGGGAATTACCCCGGAGGAGTAGGACTCCCGGCCGCCCCCTTGGCCGCCCCCCCCCCCTCCTTTATACGGGGCAGGGGGGCACCTGGAACACACAAGTTGATCGTGAGATCGTCTAGCGGGGTGCCCCCTCCACCATATTCCACCTGTTATACGTCGCGCAGGCGAAGCCGCGCTGAAACATCAAGATCGCCCCGCCTGGGGAACTTCCCCACACTGGCTGGATCGGTCGAGGGCGCCATCGAGCTACGGTGTCAAGAACTCGGGGCCGATAACGGCGGATCGGTCGGATCGCGAGGAAACGCACTACTTCCTCTACGGATCGCCGCCGGGTTAAAGG
>JAHHZJ010009789.1:0-13862 GCA_021437245.1 Aegilops speltoides
TGCAGGTAAGATTGAAGCGAGGTTGAAAGCTGAGATTGAGGAATTATGACATGGGCCTCGAATGAAAGAAATGGAAAAATTCATGAAATGCTCCGGATGGGTGAAAAATTCTCCAATCGAAAACAATTATGAGAGGATGGCAACAAGCTAGAACCATGAATCTTGAAGAGAATAGAGCAAGATTAAAGAGAAACTCTTCTTCGGTCTTCAAATGATGAGAATGGCACGAAAACACCACCAAGAATTATATGAGATACTCAGGAAGAATCAAAAATGAAGAGTTAAGCCAACTATGAAAATAATTTGAAAGATCTTAGAAAAAGCATTTGGTGATGATAGCTCATTCTTCGTCAAACTTGGAGAAGAATTTAGGATAGCTCGGGGAAAATAGAAGAGTCGGGTAAGATCACAGGGAAAAGACACGTGGGTTAGGGCCCACTCAAAAGAAAACACCGTTGAGAATGATATAAAGAGATGTTGCACGGTTGAATTAAATGGCTTGAATGAGATAATAATCTCGAAGAGCTTTTACTGAATCAGAGTGGAAACACGAATCTTGAGATATCTTGAGCACTCCGGAATAACAAATAGCGAGAAGTGAAAGATTAAGAGGTGCACGGTATGAAAAGCATTTGGAGCGAGGAAAAAATATGATCAACAAAACTTGACTTGAATCCACGGAGAAGAGGAAGGAATGAGGAATGACTAACTAGTAGGACATCTTCTTGAGAACCACGGGTAAGAACATTGTGGAAAAGAATGGAGAAACTCATGAATAAATGGATACTTGATTAAGAAATCTGTGTCCTTGAAGAAAAAGGGTGGGGGCGGGAAAAACAAAGGCAACTTGGAGCGGATGAAACAAACACCGTTGAGAAGAAATGATAATTGGTCTTCTTGATGTTGAAGTGATCGGATCACTTGAAGAGAAACACGCTGGTTGAAAAAATTGACATGACAATCTCGATTGTCGAGAAAATTTAGTATTCACATCGAATATGAGAACACCGTTTAGGAAAGGTATGGATTCAACATTTGACATTGAAGCAACTCGAATACCACAACTCAAAACAAAAACAAGGATGGCTTGCAGAATAAGCGGAACAAACATATGATAGAATTTAATCCGAAGTTTTTAGTGGTGGGGCCTACGGGCTCAATCGTCTGACACCATCATGTACAAGGCGATGTCACATGACATCTGAAGCGTCCCAGTCGGCATAACCAAGGACTCTTTAAGACCTGATGAGACCACTTGTAAAACCAACCGTGAATAGGCGGACCACTAGGCGTCGAACCCCAATTTCATATCATACATCCGTCGGAAAGATATTCTAAGAGCTACTTGAATTCCCACCTATAAAACTCCGAAACTTTACGGTTATGCAATCTGGTGTTGGGGATACGAGAGACAATAATATCTCACACAAACTAACAATCCCTACATCCATTATCCATCCGTCGACACATAACCAAGAAACCTTGAAATCGTCTACCTCAACCTTGAAAAGCATCCGTTATACAAGTCATGGCAATACTCCGTACTCACCTCGATCTTGGGTTAGCGGGATTATCTCACCAACAACTGCATAAAGAGATTTTCGATGTCGGTATCTAAACTCGGTATTCGAACTACAGCGATAAAATTATGGCGACAACACCTCGGAGCTCAACTCCCGGGACACTGCCACAACCCCTAAATGTCGGAGGCAACCAAGACAATGTTGTCATCATAAAACCATCGAAGCGATTCTAAGATACCCAGCGTGATCCTAAAAAAATTTTAGTGAAATTTGAGAAGAAGAGAGTCAAAACTCTCGTCGAGGATACCTCACCGGAAGGTCGAAGGACTGGGGAGTAAAAGAATTCCTAACTCTCGATATATATAATCCTAAATGACTCAAAACATTTTCTAGACACAACTCCACTAAAAAGCGATCAGCGGTGGGGCTCCTAAGGTGGGGATGGCTCGATTACCAACTTTAGCGCCCTCGATGCGGCTATATCTCCCGTGTCGAAGCACGACTTAGAGGCATAACCGCATTGAAAGCAATGTGCAAGTGAGGTAATCTTCACACAACCCATGTTAATACATAAGGAAAGATACATAGTTGGCTTACAATCGCCACTTCACACAATTACATGAATAAAGCATTACATCATCCGAGATACAATCAAGGTCCGACTCTGGAACCAAAATAAAAGAAGAACCCCAAATCGACAAAGGTCCTCGATCGACCCCAAGCTGGGCTCCCTCTTGATCAACTAGAGCGAAACAACACAAAGAACAAGATCTTCATCGAGCTCCTCCTTGAGCTTGGTTGCAGTCACCTCTTTCTTAACATAGGCACTGCAAACTGGTTTTGGAAGTATCACGGTGAGTCCAGAGGACTCGCAATCTCACACCCAGAGATCAAGACTATTTAAGCTTATGGGTAAGGTAAAGGCATGAGGTGGAGCTGCAGCAGCGACTAGCATATCTGGAGGCTAACATACATAAATGAGAGCGAGAAGAGAAGGCAAAACACGGTCGGCAAAAGTATGATCAAGAAGTGATCCTATAGCAACTCGTCGCATAACTCCAACACCGTGTTCACTTCCGGACTCCTGCGGAAAGAGACCATCACGGTAACACACACGGTTGATGTATTTTAATTAAAATCGACTTCAGGTTTTCTACAACGGACATTAACAAATTCCCATCTGCCACATAACCGCAGAGCACGGCTCTCGAAAGTTTATACCTGCGGGGTGTCCCAACAAGCCCATGACAAGCTCTCGCGATCATCGAAGGAATAGACCTTCACGAGACACTCGATCGGACTCGGTATCCGGTACATCAAGACATTTCGACAATGGTAAAACAAGACCAGCAAGACCTCCGGCGTCGACATCCCGATAGTAGCAGCGTATCTCGTCTCGAGCCACGACCGGATGAGCGATCGTACAACTAAAACCAGCCCTCAAGTTTCCCGGGTGGCGCGCAAGTGGCTCTAGTTTGGACCAGACTAGACAAGCGGCCGGGGGCTAAAATAAAGATGACCCTCGAGAGAGCGACTCCCAAGGGAAAAAGTAGGTGGTGGTGAGGCAAATGGTAAAAGCAATGTTGGGCCTTCTTGGACAAGTTTTATTCAAAGCGAACTGTCAAGGGGTCCCATAAATCACCCGACCGCGTAAGGGCGCAAAATCAGGGAACATAACACGGTATGCGGAAACTAGAGGCAAGAGTGGAACAAAACACGGCATAAGGCCGAGCCTTCCACCCTTTACCAAGTATATAGATGCATTAATAATATAAGAGATATTGTGATATCCCAACAAGAACCACATCACCATGGAGCAATCTTCAACTTCACTGCAACTACTAGCAGCTATAAAGTGAGCAAAAGCGGTAACATAGCCAAACAACGGTTTGCATAGGAAAGGTGTCAAAGGTTAGGGGTTTGACATGGCAATTTGGGAGGCTGACAAGCAAAAGGTGAGCATCGTAGCATTGGCATAGCAAAAAAGCGAGCAAACTAGCATAGCAAAGATAGAAGTGATTTGAGGTATGATCATCTTGCGCAAGGTTCTCGAGTTATCGAAGACTTGATCCTCGTAAGGCGTTCTCAACAGGATCCTCGTTCACGTACTTCGTCTCCGGCTCTACCCAAAGCAAGAACACAAGCAGCGGAACCACAATCAAACAAGGAACAATGCACAAGCAATATGATCGATACATGACATGCTATGCGAGATGTGATATCAATGCATATGTATGCTCGGAAGGAAAATGATGAACCGGGCATCAACTTGGCAAACCAAGTATGCGCTGGAAAGATGAGATGATTTGGGTGAAATCGATATAAAGATCACGGAATCGGATGCACGGTTTGCGAATGACAAGCAAAACAAGAATGATGCAAATCTGCGTTTAACAGCCCGATGCTACTTAGCACGCAACAAGAAACTATGCTACAGCACCCCAACATGCAAACAAAGCATATGGCAACGAACTACAGGAGATGCTTAACAAAAGAGGAACACTGAGCTACGGCTAAATCACATCATAACATGTTCAAACAAGCATGGCGAAAGTGCTCAAAATATCAGGTTCACAGACTTAGTGAAAATACTAACATACCAGGAATTAACATCGAGAAGGCATGTTTAGAGCAAGCAAACAACATGCTACAGGAACTTATAATAGCAAAGCAAGGCATGACATGATTCTACTCAAAGCATATTTCAATAGTCCCTTACTGACCATAAGCCAAAAGGACTCTAAGAAATGATGGCACCCATGTAAACATAGCAAGTTTTGTTACAGATTTCAGACTTAGTGAAATATCAGGACATGGCAAAAACAGATTCAACATGGCATGTTAAGTGAGCTCGATGCACTCACTACAAAGCATCTCATGATAAACTAAGCATACACCCATCAAGAATACATGGCATAGGAGCTATACATGGCAAGAACAACCTCATAGCATACGGATCAACTTCTAGCGACCTCGTGAAAATTGAATCTCATGCAAACAATCTGTAGGCAACATTTCAAGCAACTTTGGAGCAAGAAATGAACATGTTCAACAGGCTATAAATGCAACCAAAGGCATGAATGGATAGAGAATGACATGAATATCAAAACATGTTTATAGAGCATCTCCAGATTATGCATGGATTGATTAGTGGAAGCATGTTAACATGGCATCAAAATATAACAGAATCTGTCAGGAAAACAGCAATAGCAACTACCCTACTTTACAAGCTCAATGCACTCAGCACACAACTCACAAAAATACAAGGTCAACACCCCTGGAAAGATGGCATGGCCTAGTCCAACATTCATGTAGAGCTCACACTCATAGGATGCACACATAAATCATGGCAAAAATGACAAAGAGCTCGAACTGATAAGATTCTGGAACTAACGATCTGAAGCCTACTTCCAACAGCATTTCGGGCATCAAGATGAGCTCAAATGCAAAAGATGCAATGGAATGAAATGATGTACTCATCGAGACGAACATTTTGACATATTATCGCCCAAAATGGAGCTACGGTGCGAGATGTGATGCAATGAAAATGGCATGAAAATATTGCAGAATAAGGGACTTAGAGATTTTTCACCTCGCGGGATTGGGGCGGAGATATCCGGGGCGGACGTGGGCGTTTGGAAGGAGGGACTGGTGGATCTGGTCCATCTCGAGATCAGATCGAGGGCAGTTCGAGTCGCGCGCGACTTCGCCGGAGTTGGAGCGCGGCAGGCGGAGGTCCGTGAGTGGTCATTAGTCTGGCCCAGAACAGCGGGACAACGTCTTGTGGCCAGAGCGAGCAGCGGCGAAGGCAACGGCGGCAACGTGGCGCGGGCGGCTGCGCCAGCGGAGAATGGGCCTTCGAGCGGCGACGCATGATCGCCGCGAGAAGCAGTAGCTGATGGCCGAGGCCAGCAAGTGGCCATGGCAAGCCATGCAGGGAAGCCGAGCAGCTTGGAACAGGCAAACGGACGAGGCGCGGCCAGGGCATACCGGCGGCAGGGATCAGCAGGAGAGCTTCAGGCGAGAGCCGAGCTGGAGCGGGCGGATCCGCCCGACCATTGCTGGCGGGCGAGCAGCAGGAGGCCTGTGGCGCCTTGCCGATTGAGGGCGGGACGGCAGTGTCCGGCGAGTTGACATGTCCGATTGGAGAGAAAATTAGGGTTTGGAAATAGATCAGAAAATGGAGAGTCGAGGGTGTTGTATATAGGTAGAGGCTAGGAGAGTCCAAATGAGGTGCGGTTTTGGCCCCTTGATCGTGATCGAACGACCAAGAGCATGGAGAGGAGTTTGGTGGGTTTTGGCCACTTTGGAAGGGTGTTGGGCTGGAAACAAAGAGGGCTTCACGGTTACGGTTAACACGTTAGTATCAAACGAACTCCAAATGGCACGAAAATTGACAGCGGTCTGAGGTGTATACAAGGGCCGACTTGGAAATCAGGCATTCGAGAAAGTTTAATACCCCACGAAAGAGGAAGAAGTGAACAGAGGACATAGAGTGACTTGGATTCAAGCGAACTCCAAGGAAAATGTCGGATGCATGAGATGAACATGTATGCAAAATGAAATGCACATATGACATATAAATGCGAAAGATGAATGGCAAAGCAACAAACATGACAGGCAGTGGGTGAATAAGCACGACCTGGTGGGATCAGGTGTTCAATTAAGAATCTCCTTGCCCTTACAAACTTCTTGGTTCAACTCCACATCTCGCGGAGGCTCCCAAGCGACACCTAACCAATCTAGGAGGCACCACCCTCCAAAAGGTAATAGATGGTGTTGGTGATGATGAACTCCTTGCTCTTGTGCTTCAATGAGAATCTCCCCAACACTCAACTCTCCTCACTGATTTGGCTGTGGTGGAAGAAAGGATTGAGTGGAAAGCAACTTGGGAAGGCTAGAAATCAAGTTTCATATGGTGGGAGTGGAGCAACTTGATCTCAACACAAGGGTAGGTAGTTTTCTTGTCGAAATGTAAGGTAGGAGTGGTAGTTCTTTCGATGGCTCTCTCCACGAATGAAGAGGAGGTGGAGGGGTATTTATAGCCTCCACAAAATCCAACGTTACACACATTTGACCAATCTCGGTCGGACCGAAGTTGACAACTCGGTGAGACCAAAGTTCAAATCTTGTGAGCGTTGGGATTTTCGTGGGACCGAAAATACAATCTCGGTTAGTCGATTCTTCCAAAGACTAGGGTTTGCCAATCTCGGTGGGACCGACTTTATCATCTCGGTGACACCGATATGATGACGAAGGTTCTGAAGCTTGGCAACACTAGTTTCGGTGAGACCGAGTTTGGAATCGGAAAATCCGAAATTTCTAGGGTTTGGGTATATGGTGAGGTGGTTCATCTCGGTGTGGTGAGTTTATGGAATCGGTGGGACCGAGATTACTTATGAGTATATGTTGGAATGAAAGATTGCTGATAGTTTGGGAGATAGATCACTAAGCACTTTGAGCAACGGATCATTATCATAACCTCATCCCTTTTAATAGTATTGGCTTTCCTATAGACTCAATGTGATCTTGGATCACTAAACCAAAAATAGAGTCTTGAGCTTTTGCCAATGTTTTCCTTAGCATTTTGAGGGTCCACTCTTGAGTCATTGCCATACCCATATCACTTGAACTTTACGAAATGTTCTCAAGAAACAATTAGTTCAATGATATATATGTTGTTATTAATTACCAAAACCACCGAGGGATTAGTTGCACTTTCAATCTCCCCTTTTGGTAATCTATGACAACATATAGATCAAACTTCGACAAATGATATAATCAATGAATAATATAAATAGCTTTGAGAAGTATGTGATAAGCAAGAGCTCCCCTAAATTTGTGCATTATTTAAGATTTGCGTTTGAATGCAAATGCACAATCGATTAGGATCATGGGTCACTCTTCCATGTCACATACATCTTGGTGGGCGCTTTAAAATAATAGGAATGAATAGCATGCACCCAATCACCAAGACATGAGTAAATGATCATACAAGATATGAATAACATATGATAAGCATTAAGCACACATTAAGGCATGGTATGATCAAGCACTCATCAAAGTAGAAACAAGCGTAGTATCAAACACACGGAATGTCTCGAAAAACTCAAAAGTATCTCAAAAGACCATAAATGAAGCGAAAGAGCAAAAGCGAGCACTCTCTCTCGAAGTCCTATGATCTATACAATTTCTCCCCTTTGGCAACAAGTTACCAAAAGGTTGAAAGGTATAGAGCTAAGCGTCACTAGGGACTCTGCTGGCGGCTCTGTGCAGGTTGATGGAGTTGAGATAGCTGCATCTGCAAAGGCTTGGTTGAAATGCGTGGGCTGGAGGGTGGACACTGGGTGGAGCTGGGCCGATGGAGCTGTGGGAGGTCTTGATCTTTGTAGTCTGTGTCTCCTTTGGAATAGCGGTGATCTGGGTCTTGTGGGAACGGAGCAGGCTGCTCATAGTCATCTGGACAAGGTCATCTGCATCTCTGCATGAGCTCTGCCTTCTCCCTCTTGGCTTCCTCGATATCTGCCTCAAGCTTGTTGGCGGTGACTTGCACTTGATCGACTTGACATCGAGCATGGAACTTGTCTTCAACTATCCTCTCAAGACTCTCCGAGGCGCACTATCTTTGGCAGGCGTGGTTCAATCCTCGGGTAGCTTCAAGGCTGTTCTCCAACACTCTTGGGTTTAGGCTGCTGCTTCTTTGCTTCCTTCTCACTTTGGCTTGTTTGGCACTTCAGACTTTGCTTGACCTTCAGCAGGCGTGGGATCATCCTCGGTCATCACAACTTCATTGTCCTCATGCTCGGGCTGCGTGGCAAGTGGGGTCTATCCAACAAGTAGGTGCCCGTGCCAAACTTGGCATTGATAAGCATCTGAATGTGAGGGCAAAACCACATGACCTCTTACAGTGCTGCTGCGATCCTCTTGATAGTCTCAACTATCAGGTCCATCACCTTGAAAGGTGCCTTGATCTAGTATATGCAGCATGTTGATAGAATAGCCTCTTATCATGCGATGATCTCAGGACTTGGGCATCAGGTATGCCTCGAAATTGTGTTAGTGGTAGCAAGACCTGCTGGAGATGATACGGCGAGCTTCGAGATCTCTACATCCTTGGTGGTACCTCATTCTACATATTTTTCATAGACTCATGGTTTTCTTGGGAATTCCATAGACATCAACATCATCATCTCTGCCTTTGGAGCATTCAGCGGTGCAACCCACTCTTCAACTGTTGAAGAATCTACGACCTTGATCATCCATACAATTTTGCCATCTGGATAGAAATGTCTTTGTGGCATAGAATTGCATGATCATCTCATCATTCAAGCTGTCGGTTTCGACCAGCGAACTCAACAACACCATGCGGTGAAGCTCTCATGCACATGTGGAAAGTAGTCTCTGTGCTCTTCACTTCAATGTATGCCCGTCACATATCTAGTGTCGACAACAATGGGCTTCTTGTCCATAAACGATCTCATAGAAATCTTCTTTGCTCTCGGTGTGGAACCTTGGATCAAGCAGTCCTTCTTCTCCGGCATATGGATCAGCTTGTCTCCATAGCTGAGTCCTTTATCCTTTCTTTCCTTCATGTTTTCAGCTCGAGGATGAGCATCATTGTGAATAGAGCAGACTGGCGGAGTTTGACAACAGGTGCCTCATCATCGACTCGGTGGTGGCACATTGTCTTTCTTCTTCTGAAGCGGAATGTTTCTCCTTTTTTTCTTGGGCTTGGCAGCGGGCTTGGCAGCTGCCTTTCTTTGGAAGCGGGGCTTAGTCTTTGAAGGTGCTCACCTGACGATGGCATCACCCATCAACTTAGACTTCGAGGAGGAGGTGGGGTGCTTCCTCATCGAATCATCATCAGCTCTTCATCATGACAATCCTCTTCCTCTTGGAAGTTTTCTTCACCTTCTTGGATGTTTCTTCTTCCATGCTCAACTTCTTAGCAGCTGTGGACTTCTTCACTTTCTTGGTGCCTTTCTTGGTTTGTTGCCCTTGATGCTCTTTGGCAACCACTTTCCTCTTAGGCTTAGATGTGATCTCTTCCTCGCAATGAAATCAGAATCCTCTTCATCGAATTTCTCTTCTTCACAGCTCTGGTGGCAGCGGAAGCAAACCACTTGGTGTGCTCCTCTCACCATCATCGGAAAAGCTGGCGGGACTAGTGCCGCCTGGAATTTCAGCAATTGGAGATTCGGACCTGTTACAGCTGTCACTAGCATCGACATGGCTGACAACTTTGTGAATAGATAAGGTATATGCAGAATAGAAGAGTTATCACAAGCTGGAGATTTTGCAAAAGAATGAGTTCAAATTTCAGTTTTAGGTTTTCACGAGAATGCATTTGGTCGAGACGAGTCTAAAATTGGTGAATCCGAAGTGTCAACAGAACCATTCACACCACTTTCGGTTGGACGAAATGGGTTTCGATCTAGCCGAGAACACTAGGGTTTCACTAAATCCTCATTTGATCGTGCCGATTTGACAACTTCGGTTGGACGAAAAGTGCGTCTGAATGCTGAGGCCGAAATCGGTCGATCAGAATGTAGAATCGGTCTCACGAGATGTGTTGCGTGAAACCTAACCTAAAACTTTTACTCGAATTTCGTTCTAGAACTAATCTGCTGGATAGGAAGATCTCAAGCGTGGCAAGAAGCTAGGCAAACCAATCGTGTATTGAATCGGAGGTTGAAACACGAGAGGATCGAAACTCACCCTAACTTGGTGGAGTTTCTCTCGGCTGTGGCAGGGAGATTGACGTTGGCGGAGACCTGCGGCGGCGCCTGAGGCGGCAACGGAGGCGATCCGGAGACCACGGCGGCAGACAAAGGTTTGAGGCGGCGTTTTGAAGAAAGAATCAGCGCTGCCCTCGGTATATATACCCTTTGGTTGTCGGTGGGACGAGTTGTAAAACTTCGGTGGCACCGAATGATAGTTACTGCGATTACTCACTTGATCACGCGAAATTTACAACTTCGGTTTCACGAGGTGAAAACCTAGATCAATCAAGTGCTTTCGGTCATCCGATTTTGAGTGGGTTGGTCGACCGAAAATACTTAGAAGGTTTTGGAAGTTAAGTTTTTGACGGATCGGTGGCTCAGTGCTTCTCTCCTCGGTGGGTCGAAAAAGACTTGTCAAAGTTTGTGATATAAGCATGAATAGAGTTTGAGACAAGAAAGCATAGATAGCTAGGGGAGGAACTTAGGCATTCTTGTCCATCCATTTGGTCGAAAAGAAAAATCCAAAAGACCAAAGCAACAAATGGATGTCCTCGAATGGATAAAATTATGCATCAACATGCTCACACAATAAGATAGCAAATGAAATATGTGTCAAACATGCACAAACAAAACACTAGCTACTATCACACAATTTGTCGATGACTAGGTCATCTATATATGAGTATATTGACTTAGGAGTCAAATGAGAACATTTGATCATAGGTCATACTCATCGTTTAAGCACAAGTGGGGTTACCACTTTTACATGGAGCATTAATGTGTTCACATCATTTGAAGATGCTTTAGCTCAAATCTTTAGAACAAAGCTCCCCTTGATGTGAGAACCCTTTTAAAGGTCAAACTAACCTTGGGTTGTCGTAGAAGACTTCATGTAGATGTTGAAGATGTGGATGCTCAATGTTGATGAAGATCATCAGAGTTGGGAGCAATCCTTTGGATTGGGCACTTTCAATACCTACATGGGTTAGTCCCACAAGGAACAAACAAGGATATCCATGGACATAGATTGAAGTACACAATAGATGATGTCCATGAAAGCAATGATTACCTTGTCCCTTGACTTACCAACAAGAGGGTTTGTGACTCCATGAACTAGTGCAAGATGTGGAAGTTGATTGCACAAGTTCTTGCCAAAATGAATGTGAGTGAAGTATGTTGGAGGTCACCCTCAAGAACTCTCTAGTTCTTCTTCTTGGGATCCACATCATCTTGATGGGAATCCTTGGGGTAGTAGTTGAGCTTGCGAAGTAGAACTTGAAGTTTCTGGGAACCCACTTGACCATGGCCTTAGGTGCTTCAATAAATGCATCAATCTCCTCTTGAAGCTTGTCCTTGCCTTTTAGCTTGTGGTCTTGTGGTGGAAGGTCATCTTGAGCTTGTTCCACATTGGAAGAAATAGGATCATACTTCTCCTTTTGAGAAACAAACTTTGGAGTGGGATATTGACCTTCTTCCCATTCAACACCCTCGGCGTTGAACTTTCGCTCAAAACCAATTCCTTGATTCTTCGGTGCCTTCCTTGCTTGGAACAATTTCCTCAAAGTTCTTGCTTAGCAAGGCTCTTGTGACACCTTTCTCTATAATCCCTTTCAATAAACTATTTTCTTGCTCAAGTGTAACTTGGCGAAACATTTTAGAGGAATCAAGAGAATTACTAGAAGCAACAATATTGGATTTAGCATGATTATTGTTACTACTAGATGAAGAATTTTTCTTATGCTTGTCATGCTTAGTTTTAATAGGTGGCAAGAAATTAGACAAGAGAAGTCATTTGGCAAGATATGAAGAACTCTTCTTTGAAGATCGTCATTGATAGCTTTTAGAAACTCATGTTCTTGCTCTAGATTGAGCTTCTCGGCGTAGCTTCTCATGAGATCTTAGGAGCTCTCTATGATCTTCTTGAGTTGTTTCATGAGCTAACTTAAGAGTGTTTAGTTCTTTAGTTAGGCGCTCAATCTCCTTCATAGCATTGTCATTCAACTCTTCTCGACTATAAAGACTACTAGCATGTTCATCATTACTAGGCTCACTAGATTTGTCATGTAAGCTCATCTTCACCAAGCAAGTCATCCTCATCACTATCAAAGTCAATGAATTCAGGGTGTGATACCTTGGGGCCTTTAGCCATGAAGCATCTTCAATTCCCTCATTTGGTGAATCAAATAAGTCATAGGAGTTGGAGTTGGAGGATCTGAGAGCAAGACCGGCAACACCTTCATCTTGGTATTGGAGTTGGAGTGATAGATTCTTCGGAGTGATTGCGGATCGGGCGGAGACCCATTCACATGAGCTTGATGTTTTCTTCTTGTGTAGCTCCTTGATGACTTGTCTTTCCTTCCGAATCCTTGCTTCTCGAGAGGATCTTCGTTCCTAACGATCATCTCTACCTTCTCTCTTTCGAGTGACTCTTCTCTTGAGCTTCTTCTTCTTGGAATTCTTCTCTTCTCTTGTGGGGCAGAACACTCATTTGAGTAGTGTCGGGTCTTCCACAATTATAGATTCGATCCGACTAGAAGATCTCTTTTCATCATATGATCTAGACTTTGAGCTTCTTTCCTTGCTTCTACTCTTGTAGAATTTGTTGAAGTTCTTCACCATTAGGCTTATCTCTTCATTGGAAACTAGCTTGTCACTTGAGGTTGTGGGAGCTTCAAGCGTAGCTTTAAGCACCACTTGACTTGTTGTGAAGCTCTTCCTTATCTTTAAGTGTCATCTCATGAGCAACAATTCTTCCAATGACTTGGTGGGCTTGAGATTCTTGTAGTTTGGCATCATTTGGATCAAAGTGCACGGTGTCATACTTTCCATCCAAAGCTCGAGAATCTTCTTGATGATGAATCGATCGGTCATTTCTTCGCTTCCTAAGCCGCAATCTCATTTGTGATGAGAGCAAGCCTAGAATACATTTCGGACTCCTTCACCTTCCTTCATCTTGAACTTGTCAAGTTGACCTTGAAGAACATCTAGCTTTGATTCCTTCACGGACTCGGTACCTTCGTGCATTTCGACCAAAGTATCCCAAATCTCTTTTGCATTCTCAAGGCGGCTGATTTTGTTGAACTCCTCGGGACACAAAGCATTGAAGAGAATGTCACAAGCTTGAGCATTGTTTTGCAACATCAATTCATCCTGTAGCTTCACGATCCGAACTTTTCCTTCCTCGAAGAACTCACCTTGCAAGCCAACACAAATAATGCCCCATCGGAGGGTTATGTCCAAGAATATGCATTTTCATTTTATGCTTCCAACTAGCAAAATTTGAACCATCAAAGTAAGGACCCTCTGAAAATTACCCTCACTAGGGCCATACTCTCCTAGGTTGTGAAACCAAGCTTATGGAGTCAATGCAATGGACCAATCAATGGAGACCAAAGCTCGATACCACTTGTAGGATCGAAAGTATGTCTAGAGGGGGTGATTAGACTATTGACAATAAAAAAGTTTAGCCTTTTGATTAGGACAAGTTTTTAAGTTCACAATGATGATCAAGTCAAGTATCACCCTACATGCAATTCTAAGAAGGGGAAATAAATTGCACATGTAAAAGGAGGTGGAAAAAAGCAATTTGGAACACGGAGATTTTTCTGTTTCCATA
>JAHHZJ010009791.1:0-10029 GCA_021437245.1 Aegilops speltoides
GGTCGAAGCATAACAAATACTTTGTTCCTTTGTCATCGGTATGTTACTTGAGAATTTGATCGTCGGTATCAATACCTAGTTCAATCTAGTTACCGGCAAGTCTCTTTACTGTTCGTAATGCATCATTTAACTAACTCATCTCATTGCTTGCAAGGCTTATAGTGATGTGCATTCCGAGAGGGCCCAAAGATACCTCCCAGCAATCGGGTGACAAAACCTAATCTCGAAATCGCCAACCTAACATGTACTTGGAGACACTGTAGATCTCCTTTATAATCACCCGATTCGTTGTGATGTTTGGTAGCACACAAAGTGTTCCTCCGTAGCAGGAGTTGCATAATCTCATATTACGGAACATGTATAAGTCATGAAGAAAGCAATAGCAACATACTAAGCGATCAAGTGCTAGGCTACGAGAATGGGTCATGTCAATCACATCATTCTCCTAATGATGTGATCCATTAATCAAATGACAACACATGTCTATGTTTAGGAAACATAACCATCTTTGATTAATGAGCTAGTCAAGTAGAGGCATACTAGTGACGTTATGTTTGTCTATGTATTCACACATGTATCATGTTTCGGTTAATACAATTCTAGCATGAATAATAAACATTTATCATGATATGAAATAAATAATAACTTTATTATTGCCTCTAGGGCATATTTCCTTGATCTCCCACTTGCACTAAGTCAATAATCTAGATTACAGTAATGATTTTAACACCCATGGAGTCTTGGTGCTGATCATGTTTTGCTCGTGGAAGAGGCTTAGTCATAGAGTCGCAACATTGAGATCGTATGTATCTTGCAAATCTCTATGTCTCTCACTGGACTTGGTCCGGATGGAATTAGGCGTCTCTTGATGTGCTTGGTCCTCTTGTGAAATCTGGATTCCTATGCCAAGGCAATTGCACGAGTATTGTCATAGAAGCACTATGTACTCCGCTATACATGTAGATCCGCCACGGCGCTTTGTTTAGAAGCGCACCAACTTATAGCTCCACCGTTAAATAAAAACAGTATCCGGTTTGCGATTTAGAATCGTGGGATCGGTGTCAAAGCTTGCATCAGCGTAACCATTTACGACTAGCTCTTTGTCACCTCCATATCGAGAAACATATCCTTAGTCCTTTTCGGTATTTCGGGATGTTCTTGACCGCGTCGATGATCCACTCTGGATTACTTTGGTACCTCCTGCCAAGCTTATTGCTAAGCATCGTCGGTCTGGTACACACATTGCATACATGATAGAGCCTATGGCTGAAGCATAGGGAACATCTTTTATTTTCTCTCTATCTTCTGCTGTGGTGGGCATTGAGTCGACTCAACTTCACACCTTATGTCTGAGGCAAGAACCCTTTCTTTGCGATCCATTTGAACTTTTTCAAAACTTTATCAAGGTATATGCTTTGTGAAAGTCAATTAAGCGTCTTGATCTATCTCTATAGATCTTGATGCCCAATATTAAGCAGCTTCACGAGGTCTTTCATTGAAAAACTTGTATTCAAGTATCCTTTATGCTATCGAAATTCTATATCATTTCCAATTAATAATATGTCATCTACATATAATATCGAAATGCTCTGAGCTCCCACTCACTTTCTTGTAAATGAGGCTTCTCCAAAAGCTGTATAAAACCATATCTTTGATCACACTATCAAGCGTTTATTCAACTCGAGATGCTTGCCCAGTCCATAAATGGATCATTTGGAGCTTGCACACTTTATTAGCACCTTTTGGATCGACAAAACCTTACGGTTTCATCATATACAACTCTTCTTCGAAATCCATTCAAGAATGTAATTTTGACATCCATTTGCCAAATTTCATAATCATAAATGCAGCAATTGCTAACATAATTTGAGACGAGACTTAAGCATCGCTTCTGGTGAAAAGTCTCATTGTAGTCAACCCCTTGAACTTGTCGAAAACCTTTTGCAACAAGTCGAGCTTTATAAACGATTACATTACCATCGGCGCCGATCTTCTTCTTAAAGATCCATTTATTCTCAATGGCTTGCGGATCATCGGCAAGTCAACCAAAGTCCATACTTTGTTCTCATACATGGATCCCATCTCGATTTCATGGCTTCTAGCCATTTTGCGGAATCTGGGCTCATCATCGCTTCCTCATAGTTCGTAGGGTTCATCATGGTCAAGTAACATGACTTCCAACAGGATTACCTTACCATTACAGTGCGGATCTTACTCTGTAGACCTACGAGGTTCGATAGAAACTTGATCGAAGTTTCATGATCAATATCATTAGCTTCCTCACTAATTGGTGTAGTTGTCACGGAACCGGTTCTTGTGATGAACTACTTTCCAATAAGGGTGCAGGTACAATTACCTCATCAAGTTCTACTTTCCTCCCACTCACTTCTTTCGAGAGAAACTCCTTCTCTAGAAAGGATCCGAATTTAACAATGAAAATCTTGCCCTCGGATCTGTGATAGAAGGTGTACCCAACAGTCTCTTTTGGGTATCCTATGAAGACACATTTCTCCGATTTGGGTTCGAGCTTATCGGTTGAAGTTTCTTCACATAAGCATCGCAACCCCAAACTTTAAGCGACAACTTTGGTTCTCTTGCCAAACCCACAGTTCATGAGGCGTCGTCTCAGCGGTTTTGATGGTGCCCTATTTAAGCGTGAATGCGGCCGTCTCTAAAGCATAACCCCAAAAGCGATAGCGGTAAATCGTAAGAGACATCATAGATCGCACCATATCTAGTAAAGTATGATTACAATGTTCGGACACACCATTTCGTTGTGGTGTTACGGGTGGCGTGAGTTCGAAACTATTCCGCATTGTTTCAAATGTAAGCCAAACTTCGTAACTCAAATATTCTCCTCCACGATCGGATCGTAGAAATTTTATTTTCTTGTTATGATGATTTTCCACTTCACTCTGAAATTCTTTGAACTTTTCAAATGTTTAGACTTGTGTTTCATTAAGTAGATATACCCATATCTGCTCAAATCATCTGTGAAGGTGAGAAAATAACGATACACTTGCGAGCCTCAATATTCATTGGACCACAAACATCAATATGTATGATTTCCAACAAATCGAGTTGCTTCGCTCCATAGTTCCGGTGAGCGGCGTTTTAGTCACCTTGCCCATGAGGCACGGTTTGCAAGTACCAAGTGATTCATAATCAAGTGATTCCAAAAGTCCATCGATATGGAGTTTCTTCATGCGCTTTACCGATATGACCTAAGCGCGATGCCAAAATAAGTTGCACTATCATTATCAACTCTGCATCTTTTGGTTTCAACACTATGAATATGTGTATCACTACTATCGAGATTCAATAAAATAGACCACTCTTCAAGGGTGCATGACCATAAAAGATATTACTCATATAAATAGAACAACCATTATTCTCTGATTTGAATGAATAACCATCTCGCATCAAACAAGATCCGAGATATAATGTTCATGCTCAGCGCGGCACCAAATAACAATTATTTAGGTCTAAAACTAATCCCGATGGCGAGATGTAGAGGTAGCGTGCCGACCGCGATCACATCGACTTTGGAACCATTACCGCAGCGCATCGTCACCTTGTCCTTAGCCAATCTTACGGCAATCCGTAGTCCTGTTTGAGTTGCAAATACTAGCAACATAACTAGTATCAAATACCCGGTACTACTGCGAGCATTAGTAAGGTACACATCAATAACATGTATATCACATATACATTGTTCACTTTGCCATCCTTCTTATCCGCCAAATACTTGGGGCGGTTCCGCTTCGATGTCGATCGCTTGCGGTAAAGCACTCGATCTCGAGGCTTAGGTCGGACTTGGGTTTCTTCTCTTGAGCAACAACTTGTTTCTGTTCTTCTTGAAGTTCCTTCTTCTTCCCTTTGCCCTTTTCTTGAACTGGTGGTCTTGTTGACCATCAACACTTGATGCTCTTTCTTGATTTCTACCTCCATGACTTTTAGCATTGCGAAGAGCTCGGAATATTCTTGTCCATCCCTTGCATATTATAGTTCATCACGAAGCTCTTGTAGCTTGGTGGCGATGATTGAAGAATTACATCAATGACACTATCATCGGAAGATTAACTCCCGGTTGAATCAAGTGATTATTATACCCAAACATTTTGAGTATGTGTTCCTTGCGAACTATTCTCCTCCATCTTGCAGTTATAGAACTTATTGGAGACTTCATATCTCTCAATCCGGGCATTTGCTTGAAATATTAACTTCAACTCTTGGAACATCTCATATGCTCCATGCGTTCAAAATGTCGTTGAAGACCGGTTCTAAGCCGTAAAGCATGGCACAATGAACTATCAGTAGTCATCGCTTTGCTCGCGGACGTTCTTAACATCGTCGTTGCATCGAGCACGGCACCAGCGGTGCTTCGGGCGTAATTCTTTTGTGCACAATGAGGATAATCCTCGGTTACGGACCCGATTCGTGTAATTGCTACCATCATCTTTCAACTTTGCTTTCTCAAGGAGCATTAAAATTCAGCGGAACAACAACGAGCCATCTATCTACAACAAACATAGACAAGCAAAATACTATCGGTACTAAGTTCATGATAAATTTAAGTTCAATTAATCATATTACTTAAGAACTCCCACTTAGGCAGACATCTCTCTAGTCATCTAAGTGATCACGTGATCCAAATCAACTAAACCATGTCCGATCATCACGTGAGATGGAGTAGTTTCAATGGTGAACATCACTATGTTGATCATATCTACTATACGTTCGACCTTTGGTCTCCATGTTAGAGGCCATATACATTTATATGCTAGGCTCGTCAAGTTTAACGAGTATTCGCATGTGCAATTGTTTTGCACCGTTGTATTTGAGCGTAGAGCCTATCACACCGATCATCACGTGGTGTCTCGGCACGAAGAACTTTCTGCGGTGCATACTCGGGAGAACACTTCTTGATAATTTTAGTGAGAGATCATCTTAAAATGCTACCATCAATCAAGAAAGATAAGATGCATAAATGATAAACATCACATGCAATCAATATAAGTGATATGATATGGCCATCATCATCTTGTGCTTGTGATCTCCATCTCGAAGCACTCGTGATCACCATCTCACCGGCACGACACCTTGATCTCCATCGTAGCATCGTTGTCGTTATGCCATCTATTGCTTCTCGACTATCGCTACGCTTAGTGATAAAGTAAAAGCAATTACGAGCGTTGCATTTCATACAATAAGCGACAACCATATGGCTCCTGCCGTTGCGATAACTTGGTTACAAAACATGATCATCTCATACAATAAAATATAGCATCACATCTTGACCATATCACATCACAACATGCCTGCAAAACAAGTTAGGCGTCCTCTACTTTGTTGTTGCAAATTTTACGTGGCTGCTAGGGCTGAGCAAGAACCGTTCTTACCTCGCATCAAAACCAGCGATAGTTCGTCAAGTTAGTGCTTGTTTTAACCTTCACAAGGACGGGTGCCACACCGTTCAACTAAAGTTGGAGAAAGCAGACACCGCTAGTCACTGTGTGCAAAACACGGCGGTAAAACCAGTCTCGGTGCGTACCGTAATGTCGGTCGGGCGCTTCATCCAACAATACCGCTGAACAAAAGTATGACATCTTTGGTAGCGGTATGACTTGTATCGCCCACACTCACTTGTGTTCTCTCGTGCATATAACATCAGCGCATAAAACCTGAGCTCGGATGCCCTTTGTTGGGGAGCGTAGTAATTTCAAAAATTTCCTCGCACCGCAAGATCATGTTGATGCATAGCGAGAGGGGAAGTGTTGTCCGGTCCCTCATAGGCGAAGCGGGCGTTATGACAGCGTGGTTGATGTAGTCGTCGTCTTCACGATCCGTCGATCCAAGCACGAGCGTCGGCACCTCTGTTGGGGAACATAGTAATTTCAAAAAATTCCTCACGCTACGCAAGATCATGGTGATGGTATAGCGAGAGGAAGTGTTAGTCCGCGTACCCTCGTGGGCCGTAGCGGAAGAGTTAACTGCTTCGGTTGATGTAGTCGTGCGTCTTCACGATCCGACCGATCAAGCACCGAGCGTATGGGGCCTCGAGTTCGCACCGTTCACTCGATGGCGATCTCGGCCTCCGATCCGGTGAGCTCGGAGATGAGTTCCATCGACCGCGGCGTGGTGGCGATGATGATGTTCTACGGTAGCGGCTTCGCCTAAACTCCATGACGGTATGGCCAGTGGAATATGGTGGAGGGGGCACCGCACTGGCTAGGCGATCGTAGATCAACTTGTGTGACTATGGGTGCCACCCCCCCCGTATACAAAGGAGCAAGGGGGAGGCGGCCCGACCTGAGGGGCGCCAAGGAGGAGTCCTCCTCCTAGTGGAGTAGGACTCCCTTTCTATCAACTAGGAAGGAGGAAGGCGAAGGAAGAGGGGAGAGGAGAGGGAAGAGGGGCGCCCCCTCCCTAGTCAATTCGGACTCCCCTTGGGAGGCGCGCCACCTCTGGGCTGCTTCCTCTCTCTCTCTCGGCCCACTAAGGCCCAATACTTCCCGGGGGTTCGGTAACCCCTCAGGCCTCCGGTTTTCTCGAAATCACCGGAACACTTCCGGTGTCGAATATAGTCGTCAATATATCAATCTTTATGTCTTGACCATTTGAGACTCCTCGTCATGTCGTGATCACATCAGGACTCGAACAAACTTGGTACATCAAAACTTATAAACTCATAATAAAGCTGTCATCATAGCGTTAAGCGTGCGGACCCTCGGGTTCGAGAACTATGTAGACATGACCTAGAACCATTCTCGGTCAATAATCAATAGTGGGACTGGATGCCCATATTGGTTCCTACATATTCTATGAAGATCTTTACGGTCGAACGGCATAACAACATCGTTGTTCCCTTTGTCATCGGTATGTTACTTGCGAGATTTGATCGTCGGTATCAATACCTAGTTCAATCTCGTTAGCAAGTCTCTTTACTCGTTCGTAATACATCATCTTATAACTAACTCATTAGTTACAATGCTTGCAAGGCTTAGGTGATGAGTATTACCGAGAGGGCGAGAGATACCTCTCCGACAATCGGATGACAAAACCTAATCTCGAATTATGTCAACCCAACATGTACCTTGGAAACACAGTAGAGCACCTTTATAATCACCCGTTATGTTGTGACATTTGGTAGCACACAAAGTGTTCTTCGGTAGCAGGAGTTGCACAATCTCATAGTTGCGAACTTTGTATAAGTCATGAAGAAAGCAATAGCAATATACTAAGCGATCAAGTGCTAGGCTAACGGAATGGGTCATGTCAATCACATCATTCTCCTAATGATGTGATCCCATTAATCAAATGACAACACATGTCTATGGTTAGGAAACATAAACATATTTGATTAATGAGCTAGTCAAGTGAGGCATACTAGTGACTATATGTTTGTCTATGTATCCACACATGTATCATGTTTCAGGTTAATACAATTCTAGCATGAATAATAAACATTTATCATGATATGAAATAAATATTAACTTTATTATTGCCTCTAGGGCATATTTCCTTGATATCCCACTTGCACTAGAGTCAATAATCTAGATTACATAGTAATGATTCTAACACCTATGGAGTCTTGGTCTGATCATGTTTTGCTTGAGAGAGGCTTGCATGGGTTCGCAACATTCAGATCCGTATGTATCTTGCAAATCTCTATGTCTCCACTTGGACTTGGTCGAATGGAATTGGCGTCTCTTGATGTGCTTGGTCCTCTTGTGAAATCTAGATTCCTTTGAAGGCAATTGCACCAGTATTGTCACGGAAGATCTTCATTGGTCCCGATGCACTAGGTATGACACCTAGATCGGAAATGAACTCCTTCATCCGGACTCCTTCAATTCTTGCTTCCAAGCATATGTACTCCGCTTCACATGTAGATCCCCCGGCCTTTGTTTAGAACTGCACAACTTACAGCTCCACCGTTTAATAAAAACACATATCCGGTTTGCGATTTAGAATCGTCCGGATCGGTGTCAAAGCTTGCATCGATGTAACCATTTACGACTAGCTCTTTGTCACCTCCATATCGAAAACATATCCTTAGTCCTTTTCGGTATTTGGGATGTTCTTGACCGGTCATGATCCTCTGGATTACTTTGGTACCTTCTGCCAAGCTTATTGCTAAGCATCGTCGGTCGTACCATTGCATACATGATAGATATGGGAAGCATAGGAACATTTTTCATTTTCTCTTATCTTAGCGTGGTGGGGCATTGAGTTTGACTCAACTTCACACTTTGTACCGATCAAGAATCCTTTCTTTGCTGATCCATTTTGAACTTTTCAAAATTTTGTCAGGTATGTGCTTTGTGAAAGTCCTATCGTCTTGATCTATCTCTATAGATCTTGATGCCCAATATGTAAAGCTTCACGAGGTCTTTCATTGAAAAACTTTTATTCGGTATCCCTTTATGCTATCCGAAATTCTATATCATTTCCAATTAACAATATGTCATCTACATATAAAATTAGAAATGCTCTGAGCTCCCACTCACTTTCTTGTAAATCGGGCTTCTCCAAAAGTGCAGACAAAACCATATGCTTTGATCACACTATCAAAGTGTTTATTCCAACTCGAGTTGCTTGCACGTCCATAAATGGGCACGGAGCTTGACACTTTGTTAGCACCTTTTGGATCAACAAACCTTGCTGCATCATATACAACTCTTCTTCTAGAAATCCTTTCAAGAATGCGTCTTGACATCCATTTGCCAAATTTCATAATCATGAAATGCAGCAATAACTAACATGATTGAACAAACTTAAGCATCGCTCTGGTGAAAATCTCATCATAGTCAACCCCTTGAACTTGTGAAAACCTTTTGCAACAATCGAGCTTTATAAACAGTTACATTACCATCAGCTCGTCTTCTTAAAAATCCATTTATTCTCAATGGCTTGCCGATCATGGCAAGTCAACCAAAACACACTTTGTTTTCATACATGGATCCCATCTCGATTTCATGGCCTCTAGCCATTTTGCGAATCTGGGCTCATCATCGCTTCCTCATAGTTCGAGGTTCATCATGGTCAAGTAACATGACTTCGAATAGGATTACCGTACCACTCGGTGTGGATCTTACTCTGCTAGACCTATGAGGTTTAGTAGAAACTTGATCAAGTTTCATGATCATTATCATTAGCTTCCTCACTAATTGGTGTAGTTGTCACAGAACGGTTCTCGTGATGAACTACTTGTTGGGAACGTAGTAATTTCAAAAATTTCCTCTTACGCAAGATCATGGTGATGGTATAGCACGAGAGGAGAGTGTTGTCCCGTACCCTCGTGGCGAAGCGGAAGCGTTAGCCAAATGCGGTTGATGTAGTCGTCGTCTTCATGATCCGACCGATCCAAGCACGAACGTCTGGAGCCTCAAGTTAACTCGTTACTCGATGGCGATCTCCGCCTCCGATCCACAAGCTCCGGAGATGAGTTCGACCGACGGCGTGGTGCGATGATGATGTTCTACGCGCAGGGCTTCCTAAACTCGCGATGATATGACCGAGGTGGAATATGGTGGAGGGGCACCGCCCGGCTAGGCGATCGTAGATCAACTTGTGTGTCTGGGTGCCCCCGCGTATATAAGGAGGAGGGGAGGCGGCCGGCCCCTAGGGTGCGCTGGAGGTCCTACTCCAGGAGTAGGACTCCCCCTCTTAGTGGAGAAGGAAAGGGGAAAGAGGAAAGGCGCCCCTTCCTATTCGGACTAGGGGGGGATGGGCCTGCCCTTGCCCGCCCTCCTCTTCTCCCTCTTGGCCCACTAAGGCCCATTATCCCCGGGAGGTTCCGTCCCCGTGTTAAAATCATTTCACCGGAACCATCCATGTCAAACATAGGCTTCAATATATCAATCTTTATTCTCGACCATTTGAGACTCCTCGTCATGTTGTGATCACATCAGGACTCGAACAAACTTGGTACATCAAAACATAAACTCATAATAAAACTTTCATTAACGTTATGCGGACCCTACGGGTTCGAGAACTATGTAGACATGACCTGAACCATTCTCG
>JAHHZJ010009795.1:0-24535 GCA_021437245.1 Aegilops speltoides
AAGAAGATCATAGAGAGCTCCTAAGATCTCATGAGAAGCTAAACCCGAGAAGCTCAATCTAGAGCAAGAACATGAGTTTTAAAAGCTATCAATGGCGATCTTAAAGAAGAGTTCTTCATATCTTGCCAAACGACTTCTCTTGTCTAATTTCTTGCCACCTATTAAAACTAAGCATGACAAGCATAAGAAAAATTCTTCATCTAGTAGTAACAATAACCATGCTAAATCAAATGTTGTTACTTCTAGTAATTCTCTTGATTCCACTAACAATGTTTCAAGCCAAGTTTTACTTGAGCAAGAAAATAGTTTATTGAAAGGGATTATAGAAAAGGTGTTACAAGAGCCTTCGGAAGCAAGAACTTTGAGGAAATTGTTCAAGCAAGGAAGACACCGGAAGAATCAAGGAATTGGTTTTGGCGAAAGTTCAACGCCGAGGTGTTGAATGGGAAGAAGGTCAATATCCCCTCCAAAGTTTGTTTCTAAAAGAAGTATGATCCACTTCTTCCAATGTGGAACAAGCTCAAGATGATCTTCCACCACAAGACCACAAGCTAAAAGGCAAGGACAAGCTTCAAGAGGAGATTGATGTTCATTGAAGCACCCAAGGCCATGGTCAAGTGGGTTCCCAAGGAAACTTCAAGTTCTACTTGCCTCAACTATACCCCAAGGATTCCCATCAAGATGATGTGGATCCCAAGAAGAAGAACTAGAGAGTTCTTGAGGGTGACTCCCCAACCTACTTCACTCACATTCATTTTGGCAAGAACTTGTGCAATCAACTTCCACATCTTGCACTGGTTCATGGAGTCCAAAACCCTCTTGTTGGTAAGTCAAGGGACAAGGTAATCATTGCTTTCATGGACATCATCTATTGTGTACTTCAATCTATGTCCATGGATATCCTTGTTTGTTCCTTGGGGACTAACCCATTAGGTATTGAAAGTGCCCAAATCCAAAGGATTGCTCCTAACTCTTGATGATCTTCATCAACATTGAGCATCCACATCTTCAACATCTACATGAAGTCTTCTGACAACCCAAGGTTAGTTTGACCCTTTAAAAGGGCTCCACATCAAGGGGAGCTTTGTTTTAAGAATTGAGCTAAAGCATCTTCAAATGATGTGAACACATTAATGTTTTATGTAAAAGTGGTAACCCCACTTGTGCTTAAACGATGAGTATGACCTATGATCAAATGTTCTCATTTGACTCCTAATCAATATACTCATATATAGATGACCTAGTCATCGCCAAATTGTGTAAGTTTAGAGTTTTGTTTGTGCATGTTTGACACATATTTCATTTGCTATCTTATTGTGTGAGCATGTTGGATGCATGATTTTATCCATTCGAGGACATCCATTTGTTGCTTTGGTCTTTTGGATTTTTCTTCTTTTTGACCAAATGGATGGACAAGAATGCCTAAGTTCCTCCCCTAGCTATCTATGCTTTCTTGTCTCAAATTCTATTCATGCTTATATCACAAACTTTGAACAAGTCTTTTTGGAGACCGGGAGGAGCACTCGGAGCCACCGATCCGTCAAAAGCTTAACTTCCAAAACCTTCTAAGTATTCTGGTAAACCAATATACTCAAATCGGACGGACAAATCACTTGGATTGATCTAGGTTTTCACCTCGGTGAAACCGAAGTTCCAAATTTCGGCGGACCGTGAGTAACCTTGCGTTAACCATTCGGTGCCACCGAAGTTTTCCAACTCGGTCCCACCGGCAACCGGGGTATATTCCGAGGGCAGCGGCCTTGATTCTTTCTTCAAAATGCCTGCCCCCAAACCCTTAGCCGCCGCCCGGGTCTCCGGATCTCCCCGCCTTTGCGGCCCTCGCCGCGGTCTCCGTCCCGCCAATGGTCAATCTCATCGCCCATTGGCCCGGAAAACTCCACCAAGTTAGGGTGAGTTTGATCCCTCTCGCTTCAACCTCCGATTCAATGCCGATAGGTTTGCCTAGCTTCTTGCCACGTTTGAAATCTTCCTATCCAAGATTAGTTCTTAGAATGAAATTAGTGAAAATTTTAGGGTTAGGGTTCCCGAACACATCTCGGTGTGACCGATTCTACATTCTCGGATGACCGGGGCCTCCGGCCATTACCCTTTTCCCGGTCCAACCGAAGTTGTGGTCGGTAAGACCGAAATGAGGATTTAGTGAAACCCTAGTGTTCTCGGCTGGAAAACCCATTTCGGTCCAACCGAAAGTGGTGTGAAAGGTTCATTTGACACTTGGATTCACGAATTTTAGACTTGGCCGACTGTGATTCTTGAAAACCTAAAACTGAAGTTTGAACTTATTCTTTTTGCAAAATCTTCGCGTTTGTGATAACTCTTCTATTCTCCTTTATACCTATTCTATTCACGGGTTGTCGTATGGGATGCCTGCAAGGTCCGAATCAGGTTGAGATTCCAGGCACACTAGTCCCGGCCGCAGTTTCGATGATGGTGAGAGGAGCACCCAAGTGGGCCTCCTGCCGCCACCGGGCCGGGAAGAAGAAATTTGATGAAGAGGATTCACTTTATTCCGAGGAAGAGATCACATCTAAGCCTAAGAGGAAAGTGGTTGCCAAAGAGCATCAAGGGCAACAAACAAAGAAAGGCACCAAAAAAGTGAAAAGTCCACAGTTGCAAAGAAGCCGAGCATGGAAGAAGAAACCCCAGCAAGGTAAAGAAAACTTCCAAGAGGAAGAGGATAGTACATGATGAAGGCTGATGATTCATGAGGAAGCACCCCCTCCCGAAGCCTAAGTTGATGGGAGATGCCATCGAAGGGGAGCACCTACTAAATCTAAGCCACCCCAAAGAAAGGGGCCAAGCCCCGCCCAAGCCCAAAAAACAAAGAAACATTCCTCCTTAGAGAAGAAGAAGGACAATGTGCCAAATGAATCGGATGAAGAGGCACATGTGTTCTTTGAAACTTCGAGGAAACCCTCCACAATGATGCTCATCCTCATTTGAAAACATGAAGGAAAGGAAGGACAAAGGTCTCAGGCTTGGAGGCAAGTTGATCCATATGCCACCGGGAGAAGGACATTTGTTGATCCAAGGTTCCACACCAGAGAGCAACAAGATTTCTTGAGGCAAAGGCTCATGGACAAGGCCCATTTTCGACACAAGATATGTTGGTGGGAATACATCGGCAAGAACAGAACTACTTCCCACATGTGCATGAAGGCTTCCCCATGGGAGTTCAGATTCGTTGGTCCCGGCGCTTGGAATGATGAGATGATCATGGGTTCTATGCCCAAAGACACTTCTATCCGGATGGCGGTTGTATGGATGGTAAGGCCGGAGATTCTTTCAACGGTTGAAGAGTGGGCGCACCTTAATGCTCCGGATCAAGAGATGATGATGTTGATGTCTATGGAATCCCCAAAAAATCATGAGTCTATGAAGAACATGTACAATGGAACCGGGATGTTGAGATATGGGCTCGGTTGGTTGTATCATCTTGGCAGGTCTCCCAACCACTAACACTATTGGGCATACATTGATGCCCAAGTCGGAGATCATCCATGATAAGAGGCTATTCTATCAACATCTGCATATTCTAGATCGAAGGCACCTTTCAAGGTGATGGACCAGATAGTTGAGACTATCAAGATGGCAAAGACGGAGAGGTCATGTGGGTTTGCCCCGAATTAGATGCTCATCAATGCCAAGTTTGGACGGGCACCTACTTGTTGGATAGACCCCACTTGCCACCCTTGAACATGAAGATAATGAAGTTGTGATGGGAGGATGATCCCACATCTGTTGAAGGTCAAGCTAAGTCCGAAGGCCAAACAAGCCAAAGCTGAGAAGGAAGCGGCGGAAGCAAGCCCAAGGCTTGGAGGCAACCTTGAAGCTACCGGAGGATTGAACCACGCCTGCCAATAGTGCGCCTCGGGAGAGTCTTGAGAGGATAGTTGAAGACAAGTTCCATGCCTGGATGTCAAAGGGGAAAGTGCAAGTCACCGCCAACAAGCTTGGGGAATTCGAGGAAGCCAAGAGGGAGAAGGCGAGCTCATGAAGGAGATTGAGGAACCTTGTCGAGGATGACTATGGCAGCCTGCCCGGTCCCCAAAAGCCCGGATCCCTTGCTATTCCAAAGGCAGGACCGGTGGCCTCGCAAACCTCCCAAAGCTCCATCGGCCCGCCCGGCCCGGGTCCCCTCCGGCCCACAGACTTGGCAAGGTTTTGCGGATCGTATCTTCCACTCCATCAAGCAGCAGGGGAACAGGAGTCCCTAGTGACGTTTAGCTCTATACCTTTTGAACTTTTGGTAACTTGTTGCCAAAGGGGAGAAATTGTATAGATCATAGGACTTCGAGAGAGAGGTGCTCGTTTTTGCTCTTTCGTTTGGGTTTTCTTTTGAGATACTTTTGAGTTCTTGAGACATTTCGTGTTTTGATACTCGTTTGCTCTACTTTGATGAGTGCTTGATCATACTATGCCTTAATGTGTGCTTAATGCTTATCATATGCTATTCATATCTTGTATGATCATTTACTCATGTCTTGGTGATTGGGTGCATGCTATTCATTCTTATCATTTTTGCGCCCACCAAGATGTATGTGACATGGAACAAGGACCCATGATCCTTCGATTATGCATTTGCATTCAAAGCAAAATCTTAAATAATGCACAAATTTAGGGGAGCTCTTGCTTATCACATACTTCTCAAAGCCAAATATCATTCATTGATTATATCATTTGTGAAGTTTGATCTATATGTTGTCATCAATTACCAAAAAGGGGAGATTGAAAGTAACTAATCCCCGGGTGGTTTTGGTAATTAATAACAACATATATTCATTGAACTAATTGGTTCTTGAGAATATTTAGAAAGTTAATTGATATGGGTATGGCAATGGTATGATGTGGACCCCTCAAAATGCTAAGGAAAACATTGGCAAAAGCTCAAGACTTATTTTTGGTTTAGTGATCCATGATCACATTGAGTCCATAGGAAAGCCAATACTATTAAAAGGGGATGAGGTTATGATGATGATCGGTTTTCAAAGTGCTTAGTGATTTATCTCCCAAACTATCGGAATCTTTCATTCCAAATATACTCATAAGTAATCTGGTCCCACCGATTCCATAAACACTACAAGAAATATGTCAACTTATGACCTTTTGTTAGTGACCCTGGAAGAATTGGTCATAAATTTATGACCATTTTAGACCAATTTTAAAAGTGCCGGGGCTCTAAACCCTAAACCATAACGACCATTTTGGTCAAATCATAATTTATTAGAAAAATGGTGGTAAAGCTAGTAGCATTGTCCCCGCCTCATGCCTACCCGAAACGACCAATATAAAATGGTCACTACACTTGAGTTTGAATGAATTGGGATGATTAGGCAGCCCCTCGGAACCTCTTTTGTACCCTTTTCAGGTGTCATTTTTGCTTGAGTTTTAATATTCAAAGAGCACGGGCACACCCGGGAAAGGGACCCATTTGGGTGGTGCCGGCTTAATTGCCCAAAAAGATGCAGGGGGACTCAACCCACGACCTGGTCCTTGCTCGTTGGGCCGCTGGGCTAGAATTTTGCTAATGTATGGGTAGTTTTCATATACTATACAAAACCAGGGCCTCTCGACGGGACAAGTGGGGGCGGGTGGCATCGAACAGGAGCAACACTTTCGTTTTTAGGTCTTCCGACCCGGTGGCGGGGAAACCAAAGAAGCTTTCGGATGGGGCAGGCGGCCGTGCGGAAGAACCGAAGGGGGGCCGCCTTTGCCCCGGCCTTGGTATGGGCTTGAAGCAACCTTCTTGGGGCGGGCAGCGGGACCTCGCCGCTGGTCAAACGCATGGGGGACTCGCCCCGAAAGCATGGGGAGCCGCCGCCAAAGGCGACCTCGCCCAATGCACCCCTCTCATTCCCCTCCTTTCCCCTCTCCTCTCTTTGATGTAGATTTGTTAGGAGAATCTTGAGTGATTTGATGTAGGTTTGTTGTAAGCTTGGAAAAATCTCTTGGAAATGTCATTGATGAATTTGGTAGAAATTGTGAAGAGAATTTCTTGATGAAATTATTAGGAGAATTGTTGTTGATGAAATTGTTAAGAATTTTTTGGAATTCAGTCAATTTTTTGGTAAATTATGTTGTCAAAATCAATAGAACAGGCTCGAGTTGGTCTTTTCCCTAAAACAGGATCCGGGGTTGATGTAGATTTGATGTTACACCTCCAAATTTCAGCCTCGGATCGTGAAAGGACCAATATTGATGTAGATTAGATGTAAACTAGGAAAACTCTCATTGATGTAGATTTGATGCAATTTGGAAATGGCATTCATGTAAATTGGTGGTGTTATTGTTGGTGGTTTAACCAAAATAGTTCTTAGTGGCAATATATTGTTATTGTTGGTTGTTTAACCACCTCTTTTTTGTGAACCATCATGTTTTAGTTAGCTTTTCTTTTCTCTATGTGAAATCGTATTTCCATTTGAACTACTTTTTATTGCTCCCATGTGAAATCTTAAACCATGTTGGACTAAAGTAGTGAGGAATTGGAAATAGCTGAATGTTGTGCTTAGGGTTAGCATAAAACTTGGGTGCCTACCTTATTTTCTGGAATTTTAGCTTCCATTACTTCCATCCATTTTCATTAATTAATGTTGATGCACTTAGATTGATTTGCTAAGTTGCAACAATTTGTTGTCTTTGGCGGATGGATAGAAGCTGGATTAGGCGAGGGTTAGAAAGTTTTAAAAGAACATATGAAAGGAGTTGATGATTTCATGGCATTTATTGGGCAAATTTTGCTCGATGCTCACATCCTTTGCCCTGTTGTGAATGCCTCAAGCCCAAGAATGGCTCAAGGAAGAGTGGAAGATCATTCCGCTTCTTAATGGGATGTCCAGACATATGATAGATGGATATATCATGGAGAACCTTTAGAAACCCAAAGAACAACCCCTCAAAACCATTTTTTGGAAAAGGGCGGTTCTGGAGGGGGCCCCTTTTTCATTAAATGGGATGGGTTGGTTTGGGGTGAAATTTCCTTGGGGCAAATTTTGGAATTTCCAATGGGAAAAGGTTTTTTTGAGGAATTAATTTTCCTTTTTGTTTGGAAAGAAAGAGGATGGCCATGGGAAAAATTGGGAAATTTAGGATTTCCTGAACCTATTGGAAAGGAATTTGGGTTTCCAACCGGGAATTTCTTTTGGAAGATTCCGTCCCCTTGATTGGGGAAAATTTTCGTTTTGTTTTTCTTTTGGAGGTGGGTTTAAGGGGAAATGACCCCTTTGCAGGCCCTTTTTCCATTGAAGGGTAAATTTTCAAGATTTTACCCTTCCACCCGGGTTTGAGATTAAAACCCCTCCATCAAGTCCTTTCCTTAACCGGGGATTAGGCCAATGCCGCCCAATTCAGGCAAAAAAACCCTTTTGGCTTCAAAAGAATAAGGGCCCGGATCCTTATATTAAGCATTTTGAAAATCCTGGGAAGGGTTTTAATGGTGGAAATAAAGTGGCCCAAATAAAAGGGCTTGGGAAGGAATTTGAAAAGGTGAAAGTGTAAAAGAAATGCAAGGGGAAAGCTTGAGGGAAGGAAGTTTAAACCGGGAGGTCTTGAGGACCCCTTATCCGGGCTGGGCCGGAAATTAAGGAAATCTCGGTGGTAATGGCACAATTGAGGGAAAAACTTTGTTGGCAAGGGAGCCAACCTTGGGAAGGAAGGCAAAGGAAAGGTTGGGTTTACTTTGATTTTTGGAGGACAAGGGCATAAAAGGAGAAGATTTTAATCCTTTGGGAAATGAAGTTTAAGATTCATTTTGTTCCACAAGCCAATGGGATCAATGGAATAAAGCCAAAACCTTGCATTCTTAATTCCTAAGACTGGAAAATTTTGATGGTTTTATGGGCCCCTAAAACCTGGCAAAGGGTGGTGTTACTCGATGGATTCAAGAAAAGTTAAAACCCGTTGGTCAATTCCTCCAAAGGATTTTCCGGGCCTCCGAAATCATGGCAAGGATATTTATGAAGGCGGTTTTGACAAAATTTCTTTAAAGAGAATGGGCCGCAAAACCCCGGGTTTCTTCCCGGAAAACTTGGGAAAAGAAACCCAAAATTTTTAAGGTGAGAAATTTAAACCTTCAACCGTGAATTCCATTTGGGTGGGCAACTTAAAAGGGAAAGTTGAGGCCGGAAATGGGAAGAAAAGAAACGGAAAGGCTGTTACGGAAGGCTTTTTGTGGGAACACCAAGACCTGAAAAGGTTCTATTGTAAGCAATTGGCTTAACGAGTCTTGTTTTGGGCTTTAGAACTTTGAAGGGAAACAAAGGAACCGGGCCGGCGTTTAAATGGGAAAGAAGTTTGATTCGCAAATGGTGAAGTTCTTTTTCCAACCATGGTTAAATTTTAAAGCCTTCACAATTCCTTAAGGCGGTGAAATTTCCGGATGGTTTTTTTGGCTAAAGAAAGGTTTACCTTATGGATTAACTTTCGACTAAAAATAATTTTTTTCCTTGGTTTTACCGGGCCTAAGGAATTACAAGGTTTTGGGGCTTGGCAGGAAATTTCAAGGAAGGGTTTAAAACCAGGAAGAAAGCAATATAAAGTTGAAAAAGGGTTCCCAATTTTCTTTGGAAGTCGGAAGATTTTCCCCACTTTTTTATGGTTTTCGGTGATTTACCCAAAATTGTTAAAACCAATTGTTTTGGTTAAATGGGGTTTATTTGTAAGATTAAAGTTCTGAAAAGAAGGCATGAAGGTTCTATTTCTTTGGCATTTAGATTGGAGTGGATTTTTCAGATCTTGGTGAGGTGGCCGAAACCGGCCAGAAGGAAAAAGGAAGACATTGAAAGTGGGAATGCCCCGGGTTTCAACCATGGTGGTGAATTTCTTGGACCTTCCTATTGGAGGTTGAGAAGTGAGGAGGTTTTGGGCCGACAACCTGGGAGGCTCCATTTCTTGTTTATTTCCACCAAAATTTTTTTGGCTTGGTTGGCAAGAAGGGAAAACTTTTTGTTCAAAATGAAGGGAAATTAAAAGGAAAAAAATTCAAGGTTGTGGTTAAGGTGTTTTAATTTTAAAACAAAGCAACAATGGTGTTTTTACCCTTGAAATACCTTTTTGCCAAAATGGGGAAGTTGGAAAATTTCAAAGAAAAGGTTATACTTTTGTTTGGAGGTTGGAAACTGAAGTGGAAAAGGGCCCAAGGTGGTAAATCCAAGGATAAACTCTAGGGGAATTCCGCAAGGTTTATTTCCCTTATTGGGAAGTTGGAAAGCAAGAAGGGAAGAACCGTCAAATTGGTGGCCCCAAAAGGCATCAAAAAAGAAGGGTGGTAAAGGTGGACCACAAAACAAAGGAAAAGGTGTTTTATCTGCAAATTTTTGCGGGAAAAAGGGAGGGCAAAACCTTTTTCAGCCGAACATTTTGGAGTGGGTGGCCCTGAAGGGAAAGGGCCCCTTGGTGGATCCTTCCTAACTCTCTGGAAGTTCCTTCGTGATATGCCCATGGGTTCCCGAGTCTTAAACAATTATCTTGGTGCAAATGCTTGAAGGATCCCGAAAGGGTGGTAGGGTGGACCCGGGAAAAGGGATGAAATCAAAACATTTGATTTCCGGGTGGTAAATTTGGTTCCCTTGGTTGATTTTTTAAGGATTTTTGTGCAAAACCATTTGGTGATCCCGATGGTTTACAATTATCCCGGTGAAAATCAAGGTTGATGGTGATGGTTGTTTTGGTGAACAAAATGGTTGAGAAAATGCCTTTTTTTTGTGTAAGCATTTATGTTTAAGTTTTAAGTTTTTGGTTGTTTTTGTATCAAGATGGTTTATTAAGTTTGAATCGATGTTTAATTATGTTTTGAATGTTGTTTTGGTGAGCTGAAATTTTGGCAATCTTTTTTTGGGCAAAAAATAGGGCGGGGGCTTTGAAAGATGGGCCGTTTACCGGTTTTAACCAGGGTTTTAGGAAGAGGTTTTTCGGACATTAATTTTGCCATCCTTTTTCCTTAAATGGCAAAAAAATAAGTTGGCCACTCGAACCCGAATGTGGCCGTTTTGTACCTTTGGGCCCTAAAATTCTTATTTCACTTATTTCACAAAACCCAAAAATATTTAATTTCCCAAAAGTCGCCCTCAACCCAACCGTGACGGGCCTTTTTCAATTTTTCACCATTTGGGCCAAAAAAGGCTTTTTTGAAAAATTATGCCCAACCCCTTTAAAACCAAACCCATTTCAGTGGGGCCCCAACTTCGTGATAAGTGGACCCGCCCCTCTTTTTCCCCACTTCTCCTCACCACTCGACCCGGCCCTCCTTCCATCGGGCCCCCACCCGCCCCCCTTCCTCTCCCCCGGCCTCCCCCCACCGGCTCCTTCCTCTCCCCCGCCGACTCCTTCCTCTCTCTCCAGGTATGCATCCTTCCTCTCTCTCCCTTCCGGTTGGGTTTCTGAGATTTTCTTCCTGGGGATTAGATTAGATATGGATTGGATTAGATTGGGATTTGGAGGGTTTGATTATTTAGATTAGGGGATTTTGGATTATTTGTTTCCTCACAGATGTTTATTAAAGTGAAAAAAAGCTTGTCTCTTTACATTTTGTTTTTTTGCCTACTTCTTCTTGTTTCCTTTGAGATGAGATGTAGGATTTGATGAGTTGGCTAACATTTGAAATATTGTGAGTTAGTTTTGAAGAAATGAAAAGGTCTCCTTGTTATTCCCGGCAAAGGAAAAAGATAAATAGTTTTTCTTGTGATGGGAACAAGGATAGGTAAACCGGGAAAGGGCAATGTTAGCTTGGATCTGCCTTGCGGTTGAGATAAGCAAACCTTTTGCATTAGTGGTGTGATTTTGCAAAACATGTTCCGTGATGACCCATTTCCGCGTTTTTCTTGAATTTCCATCCGGTTAACTTCGGAATTTATAAACCGTTCACATTGGATGTTGAATCCAATTGAGTGTGACCGGAGTTGGAAAGATGCTCCGTATAAAACTGCCCTAAGGTTTTTGCATGAGTGGTTTGATGGAGCAAGTTTTACAACCGATAGAGGGAACTATGATATCCTAGTTTTACAATTTCTCTCGTTGTTTGTTATGGGCATGATATCCTACATCTCATCTCATCATGTTGGATGCTTCTAGTTTTATCTTGGCCGGAGGCATCATAAAAATTTGATGGTTCTATTGATGATGCATGAAGTATTTCCTGCTATAATTTTCTTAATCCCGTTTTTTTTTTGTGCTTGATAAACCAGACTTCTTTCTTGTGTAATATTGAAACTATTGTTTTTTGTACACTATTGGTCCATTTATAATAGATATGGTTTGGTCAATTTATAGTAGATTTTAGTGTTGTTTGTTGGTGGTCACCTGATGATGATGTTGTTGTTGGATGTTGATGTGCTTGTTTTAGTGTTAGTTTACTATGCTATTGATGTTGATGTGCTTGTTTAATTTACAATCTGCTTTTTGGATAAGTGAGATGGCTGGCTTGGGCGGTTTGAAGTTCTTGAGTTCATAATTGAAAATCTTGCGGAGGCGGTATGTTTATCATCACTCATTTATTTATCATCACTTGTTGTCTAGTGCTTGATTGCCACAAAACCCTTGACCCTTTCCCGGAGATTTGCCTGACAAGTTTGCGAAGATGCTGCCGGCCGTGAGCCCCACAAAGTGAAGCTGGGGGGCTGGGCTTCACGGCAAGGGAAGTGTTGGTGGTGTTCAAAGGCCACATGTACCTAGGGCCCGGGGAGCATTTGCCCGCCCATGAGCTACATTCGGGTACTTCCTTGTCTTCCGCTCGGGCGGCGCCATGTTCACCGTGAAGATGTTCGACAACACCATGTGTATGTACTACCGACGGCGCGATGCCAAAGCTCTCCTCCTTTCTTCTTTCCCTTTTTGGCTTCCTCTCAACCGCACGACAACACCATGTTCACACTTTGTTGCATTTGGCCAAAATGGGGCAGGGGGATGAGAGGAGGCAGGCGGGGATGCGATGAGGGCGGGCGGGGATGGCGAGGAGCGGAAGGCGGGGATGGCGATGAGGAAGCAGGCGGGGATGAGGATGAGCAGCCTATTCGGGACCAACATGCTATGGTGGTTGAGGGCGACCCTGCTATGGTGTTGGCGGATGGCGACCTTGCTATGGTGGTGGCGGACCGACCTTGTTATGGTGGTGGCGGACCCACCTCGCGATGGTGGTGGCGGACGGCGACCTCGCGATGGTGGCGGCGCGAATCCCAGCCTTGGCGGCAGGACCATGCCAATTGTGGTAGAGGGTACATCCCGTTGGGATTCGCCACTCTCTTCGGGTTGATGAAGGAGAAGAAGGAGGATGAAGGAGGGTGAAGCTTGTTAGTGTAATATGAACATGTCAATGTTAAGTATGTCAGGTTTAATTTTGTGCATGTTCATGGATGTTCATCTAAACAAGTCATGTTTTTAACAATGAATATTCAGTTTGGTAATTGATGGGAATTGGAATTTTTTATGCATGTTCATGGATGAAAGATAAAATTATGGGTTTTTGTGCATGCTCCTGTATGAAACAATATAAGTTTCATTTTTTTTGAATGCTAAAAACATGACTCAATAGGCGTTGTGTCTTGAAGACAAGATAGGCGTCGTGCCCTCTTGAAGCAAGGGGTAGGGTGTATGAGGGCCTCTACCAACGGTTAGGCACGAAGGTAGGGAAAAGGACATCTATAAGGGGCGTTTGGTTAATGGCTATTCCTAGATGGGATGGGGATAGCCAGTTTTGAAGGATACCACCTGTTTGGTTTGAAGGCAACCAAGGATATGGATAGCTAAGATGCTTGGAATATTCCTCTAAAAACTGGTTGGAGCCGCCAAAATATGCCGGACGAGGGCAGCCATGCGCCCGCCTGGCCTCCAGCGATTTCCGGCCGGCCCGGAGAAGCACAAAAGCGGCGTCCTCGCCCTCTCACCTTTTCCCCTGCTACGGGCTCTATCACCCGCCCCATGGCGGTGTGGGGCGGCGGTCGGATCCGGGCCGGGAGGCTACCCGGGATCCTCCGGTTTCCCTCTGAATTTCTACCCTATGATCTGTTCCACTTGTTCCTCTACCTATCAACTACGGATGAATTGCAGTTTTCATCTCCCTTGATTTGCTTTTTTCTCCGAACTGCAGCTTGTTTTTGGTTCGCTTTGTTTAGAGGGAGATAGTTCAGATGTTTTCTTGTGTATGCTTTAAGTGATTATGTTGAACCATGCCATGTAACGATGGAATCAACTCAATATCTATATCCTAATTAAGAGTTGGGCCATGTAAGTAGTTGCCACTTGTCGGACTTTGAACTACGAAATTGACACAATTGATGTTGTTTCCCCTAGCTAGCCACTTCTTATCCTTCTATCCAAACAATAAAATGTGGTTATCCAACCTACCCCATCCCTCTCAACCAAACAACAAAAATTGGCCATCCCCAACCACGTGGTTGAGGATATCCTTAGCCAACTCAACCTTGCCCGCGAACCAAACGCCACCTAAGATAGCCAACATCCGAGAGAGGAAGAGGAGGGATATTGGCCAAGTCAAATGCATCAAGGGCCGGAGGACCAACCCTCGTGAAGGATGAGGAGATTAAGCATAGGTGGGGGAGTATTGACAAGCTGTTCAATGGGGAGAATGAGAGTTCTACCGTTGAACTTGATGACTCCTTTGATGAGACCAGCATGCTTTTTGCGGCGAATCCGAGTCCGAGGTCAAGGGAGGTTTGAAAAGGATGAAAGGCGGCAAGGCAATGGGCCCGATTGTATCCCCATTGAGGTGTGGAAAGGCCTCGGGGACATAGCGATAGTATGGCTAACCAAGCTTTTCAACCTCATTTTCCGGCAAACAAGATGCCGGAGGAATGGGCGGAGTATATTAGTACCCGGAGGTCGAATGGAAGCCATTTTTTGGTTCGACAACTCATGGAGAGATTGGGAGCAAAAGAAGGACTTGCATATGGTGTTCATTGACTTGGGAAGGCCTATGATAAGATACCATGGAATGTCATGTGGTGGGCCTTGGAGAAACACAAAATCCTAGCAAAGTACATTACCCTCATCAAGGACATTCGATAATGTTGTGACAAGTGTTAACAAGTGATGTGACACGATGACTTCCGATTAAGATAGGACTGCATCAAGGGTCACTTTGAGCCCTTATCTTTTGCCTTGGTGATGGATGAGGTCACAAGGGATATACAAGGAGATATCCCATGGTGTATGCTCTTTTGGGACGATGTGGTGCTATTGGCGATAGTCGAACGGGGTAAATAGGAAGTTAGAGTTATGGAGACAAACCTTGGAATCGAAAGGGTTTAAGCTTAGTAGAACTAAAACTTAGTACATGATGTGCGGTTTGAACTACTAGGTGTGAGGAGGAGGAGGTTAGCCTTGATGGACATATGGTGCCTCGGAAGAACACCTTTCGATATTTGGGGTCAATTTTGGGAGGATGGGGGTATTGATGAAGATGTGAACCACGAGGCCTCCGAAGCCCAAGGCATAGCGGACGGCTAAAGCGCTGGGAGAATGTCAAGAGAGGTCGGGGTAGTCCAATTTGACATGGGAGGAGTCCGTTAAGAGAACCAAGGATTGGAGTATCAAAGAGAACTAGCTATGGGGGTCGCTATCCATGTGCCGAAGCCATGAGTTGATCACGAGATCTTATGGGTTTCACCTCTAGCCTACCCCAACTTGTTTGGGACTAAAGGCTTTGTTGTTGTTTAAAACATGACTCAAACCCTAGCCACGGACGGCCCGCGAAAATCGGCCGGTTTTTGAAAATCAAAAAAACTCAAAAATTCAAAAAATGGCAGACCTCCGTGTCACATCATCAAATGTGGCCTACCAACTAGCAAAAATACCAAACTTGCAATACCGGCATTTTCTTGAGCTACTGGATGATTTTAACCATGATTTCTACAAAGTTTACAAAAAACCCTATTTTTTTTCTACACCCAAACCCAAATTTTTCCCCCACCAAAATTTTCCCTCCACAAAATTTCCCTCTCCCAAAATTTCCCTCCACCCTCCCCCTCTCCCACTATCGGCGGGACCCACCCCCCTCTCCCACTACAGGGATCCCTCCCAAAATTTCCCATTCCCTCCCCATTCCCTCCCCTCTCCTGAGCCCGGGCCAACCCTCCCTCCCTCCCAGCCATCCGCCCCCCGCCCGCCACAAACCGCCCACCCCCCGACCGCCCGGCCATGCCGCAAATCCCCCCTCCTCTCCCTCCCTCGGCGCGGTTCGGTAGATCCCCCTGGTCGGCGCGGTGGCGGAAGACATCATCCACATCATCAACGATCGGCGACGGAAGGTCCCTCTCCCTCCTCCCCCTATGGTTGGTGGATCCCTCCCGGTCGACCTAGGGTTGGGATTTCGATCTAGGGTTAGGATTGGTCAATCTAGGGTTAGGATTGGTTGATCCGAGCCCCGGTGGTTCTTGTTCATGTTCATTGGAGCTCCCGGTTTTGTTCATGTCGATCTAGGGCCGGATTGTTTTCTTGTCGATCTAGGGTTAGGATTCGCCGGCTCCTCCCTCCCTGCGAACCCCTTGATCCGAACGGCGCCAGATTCACTCATGGTGCTTGGCTTGGGTCCGTTGGTTATGTTGCATGGTCCTTGTGCACTTGTAGTGTTTGATCCCCCTCATGGTTTAGGGTTCATGTTGATGGAGGGAAGTGCATGATTTTAGGGATGGGGATGGATGAGGAGGTGGATGATGTTTGTTTATTTCCTTTGATTTCATCGAAAATGATGCCTTGTCTTTGGCCCAAGATGTTGTAATATCGTTCTATGGCTCCCATGATCCTTTTTGTATTCCAAAATCTTTTCATGCTTTACTAGTGGAAACATCTAGTTGTTTTGAAGGTCCTCATGATATACTCGCGGATAGTGGAAACATCTAGTGGAAACATCTGGTTTGATCGTTGTTTCATGCTTTATTCAAAATCGTTGTTTCATGCTTTCCCGGATCCTAAGCATGTGTACATGACACTAATTCACTAGTTCATGTTCCCTTGCTAAATACATATTGCTTGCAAGCATCTTAATTAGGGTTTCCATTAGGTCTTGCTTGTATCGAGCACATGGAGAAAAAGCTACTTGCTTTCTTATTAATTAGGGTTTTATCAATAGTATTTGCTTGCTTCTTTTCAATTTCCTTCAATGCTTGCTTGTTTCTATTAGTAGCACTTTGCTTGCTTGCTTGTTTAGTGTACATATATTTCCACCGTAATGCATGCTTGTTTAGTGCATTAATTAATAAAACATCCTTTGTGCATGATGGTCCAAATGCTTTCCTTTATTGATACAAGTGCATCATTTTACATTATCCCCTTTGTATATTTGTTGTTTATTCTATTTTGCAAGCACCACCTCAAGATCATCCATGGCAAGGGTGACAAGGTCAAGCATAAGGCCAACCGTTGATATGCAACTTGCTCCTTGTGGTTATCCGCCATTTAAATTTTTAATATGTAAGTGAAATGTATTTTTAATCAATAAAGTTGGCTTAATTTGCCTTTCTGGGCCTTAGGTCTTTCCTTTAGGAAAACAAAGGGTTAAAGGAAATAAAATTTCAAAGGTATGGGTTTGGTGCCCGCAATTCCAAAAATTTAATTTAAAAGTTATGTTTTGTATCAACAAAGAAGGTCAAACCGTTTCGGAAGGGTTGGGGTTGAAATTCATGAGGAAAATCGTGTTTGGCCCGGCTTTGTTCAATAGGCCGAAGGAATTAGGAAAAACAAAAGGGTGACAAAAGAAAAGGTTTAGAAAATGAATGGGTTCCGGGAAGGGTAGGGTGGAAAAAGGATCCAACCGATGAACCAGGTAAATCCAAAGGGAAAGAATTGATGGGGGAGGAAGGGAAAGATTTTTAGGTCCAAGATTGGTTAAGGGGTGAAATTCCGCCCTTGGGCCCTTGGAGGGTTGGGGGCCTGTTTCCCTAGTTAACCGGGCCACTATTTATCGGGATCCCTAATGCCTTTTTTCCGGGCTGTTCATCAAGGAAAAAGGAATTCTTGGAAGAAAGGCCTTTGTGTTTTTAAGGCAACCAAAAGGAAGAACAAGAGTTTAGAAACCTGCAATTTGCCTTTCCTAAAGGGTTATTTGGGCCCGTCCCGTGACAAAAAAGGGGACCCGAAGGATAACCAGCCCTTGGTAAGCAAGGGCCATAAAGCAAGGATGGTTAAACGGGCCGCCACAAAAGATACGGGTTGGACTCTTGCAAAACCTCTTCGGGTTTTTCATTTAAGGAACCAAAAGAGATGGATTGGAAATAATTTGGGTTCTTGGCCTTGGTTTATGTTAATGACTTATCTATTTTCTTTCAAGCTATACAAAAGAATTGTTTCTATTTGGACAAAATTTTGGGAAAGGGCTGGAGCCTAAACCTTGGTTTCTAGTTAAAAAGGCCACAATCAAAATTTTTGAACCTAGCAAATAAATCACTTAATTTGTTCCACCTTGGTTTGGCAAGTTGGTGGAATTTTAAAGAACAAGGGCTGGGACCTTTAAGTTCGGCAAAGATATTTCAGAAACATTCAAAAACAGAGTCGAACAAGAAGAAGAGAAAAAGCCGGCAAATAAAGAAAGTTCCGGCCCAACAACATTTTGTGGAACCTTCCTTGGAGATTGGTTTACCCCAAGAAAAATTTGTTCTTGCTTTTTTGATTTTTGTTCATTTGAAGGAAAGAAGGCCGAAAGGTGCTTTTTTTAAGGAAACCCGGCGAACCGGGTTTGAACGAAAAAGTTTGTAAATCCTAATCTTTCCGTTTGATTACGCCAACTTTTGCCATGGAGAATTTTTTAGGAGGACCAAACCGCTTGTTCCTCATTTTTGAATTAAATTTGAATTCTTTGTAACATTTTGATTTTTTGTTGAAAAAATTTGGACTGAAGGGTTTGAGGATCGGTTCCCGAAGCCTTTTTAAGGCCACCCACAAAAAGGAAAGAAGCATGTCCAGCACCAAGGACCCTTGTAATATATTTTGCCTTTGGTTTGGATTTCAAATAACCCTTTGTGCTTTTGGTTTTTGTTGGTTTGGTTTCAAATGGAAAAGAACCCCCTAATGCCATCTTTTTTTTTGTACTTAAAAAAAATGAACCTTGGTCCGGAAGGTAAGAGCCAAATTTTTATTAAATTGTGAAAATTTGGAATCAAGAAAGTTTGGAATGTTCGCCAAACTGGAACCATCCAAAGAACCAACCAAATTCTTGGTTAATGAAATGACTTTGGCCTTGGAAGGTCTGGTTCAACTAAGTGATCTTCTTGAAATTTGGGCGGGTTTGGTTACAAAAATAATCCAAGTTGCGGGGGTTTTCCCCTTGGTTTGGGTTTTCAAAAGGTGAAATGTCTTTCCCCTTTAATGGGCCTTTCATTTTTCCTTTCCATTTTGTTTAAGCTTTTGAATGGAAAAATGAAGGAGACCAGAAAGGTGAAACCAAAGTTATTGTCTTGTGAACGGCCCGGAAGTTATTGGACTTTGGAATTTTGGGTTTTTACGAAATTGGAACTATGCAAAGGCAACAACTAAAGTTGCCCTTTCATGTTTCGTGGGCTTAAAAGGCCAAGGCCCAAACAAAAGCCAAAAGGTTGGGCCAAAAAAAGAATATGAAAAAAATTTAAAAAACTTCAAACCGAAAAAAAAGGCCGGCCCAAAGAAAGCTAAAAAGCGTGGAAAACAAAGTTAAAACCCAATTTATGGCCCTTCCGAAATTAAAAGGAAATTTTGGGCGGGCCCTTTGCAGTAAGCTGTTAAATTTTAAAATGGGTTGAATTTTGGAGATAAAGGCAAGAAATGGAACCTGATTCCTTTGAACCTTTCATTTTGAAACTGTGAACCTTGAAGTTATGGGTGGTTTGGTGGAACCTGGACCAAACTTGGTGAAATCTTTGGACCTTTTGTTTTTTTCATAGGTTCACCTTGGGAAAGGGCTTGTGGATTAATGCCCTTTTTGCCTTAATTTTGGCCAAAAAATGAAAATGGGCCTTTAAAAAGGAAGGCCCAAACAAGTTGACCAAAAAGGCTTGGGCCTAAAAAGAAACCCGACCAAAAAAAAATTTTATTTAAAAGGCTTAAAACAGGAAATAAAAAGGCCCAAAGGGCCCAATTAAAATAGACCAAAATGGGCCCAAAACCCTAGTTTGGAAAAAAAAAATTTTCCCAAATCCGTTTAAAAAGGCTCCCTTCCCTAAATTTAAAAGGGCCAAATTTTTTGGGGCCCCCACCCCCATTGGGAAAGCCAAAAAAAGAAAAAATTTAAAAAAATCCTAATTGGGTTGGATCAAAGGGTTGTTCCCCAATTGAAATTATTTTAGCCTTTCCCATTTTTCCCTAACCCTTCCACCCGCCTTACGGTGGGAGGTTGGTGTTGGGGGATTATATTTGAACCAAAACAGTTTCTTAAACCACCACCTTTTTTTGGGAAGGTTCCTTCCTAATTGGTTAATGGCCTTGGGACCTTGTTTTGGGTTAACCAAAAGGTGGGCAAATGAAAATTTGTGGCCTTTCCAAATTTAATATGAGGGTAACAAGGTTGCTTTTTGTAGTGGGTACCCCCGGTGGAACCCTTTCCTTACCCTAGTTTTGGAATTTTCCATTCCAAACTGGATTCCCGAAATAGGGCAACCTTCGGAACCCAGAAAAATTCCGTGTCCCAAATGGTTTGTCTTCCCACCCAAAATGGCAAACCCTATCCTTTGGAAGAATGGATAACCGAATTGTATTTTGGTAACTTGAAAAATTTCCCAAAAGGCTAAAATTTTAAATTTCGGTCTTCACCCCTTGCAACTTCCGGTCCGAGGAGATTGGCAAATGGGTAATTGGGATTTTGGTTTGGGAGGGGCTATTAAAACCCTCTCCTCCTCTTCCTTCTGGAAAAAACCAAAGAAAGAATAAAAATTAAAAAAATTTGGGAAGAAAACACCTAATTTTGGGTTAAAAAAGGCTCCCTAAAATAGAAAGACTGTTCCCAAGTTTTTCCAACTCAATTTTTTTTCCAAAGATTTAATAGGAAGGAGGGTTGGGAAGGTTGGGGAGGATTTATTTGGAAGCCAAAAAGGCAAAGGATTATCAATTAACCAAAATTAAATTAAACCTTTTTTGGGGTTTGGTGTTCCTAAAGGAATTTTTATTTAGCCTCCCAAAAATTGGAGGTTTAAAAAGTTTTAAAGGGCAAGGAATTTCGTTTAAATGCAAAAGATCTACCCTTTAAAGGTTAGTTCCAAATTTGGGTGATGCCATGATGGCAAAGACAAGGTTGTTCCGGGAAAACCCTTCGTTGGGTGGAAGCCCTTCCGTGGCTCCGCAACCTACCCTCCGGGGGAATCTCCTCCGGATTGAAGGAAAGGAAAACGGAAAGAGAAAAGAAAGGTTCTTTTCCCTTATTTAAAAGGTGAAACCTGAACCTTAGAATTGCAATTTAAGGGTGAAATACTTGCGGGAATAGGAATTGCAAAAACCGTTAAAAAAAGGCAAAATTTTAAAATTGGGTTCAAAGCTAATCAAATTTAAGGACAAATAAATTGAAACCCACCGGAAAAAAATGAGGAGGGGGGAGGCGCCTCCAGGGCGGGAATTAAAGAATTGGGCGGTGGAGGAATTGGGGAAATGGGCCTAGGAACCTTTAAATGGCCAATGGGTGGGTTTCCCCTCAAAGGAAAAAAAAAACGAATAAGATAAAAAATTAAAAGAAAAAGGTTAAAGGGAAGAAAATAACAACGGAAAAATTTTAAAAGCCAAAAAATGGCCCCGGAAGGAAAAATAGAAAAGGCCATTGGAATTAAAGGGGAAAAAAATCTTTGAAAATTCAAAGATTTGAAATAAGGAAGTTGAGGGTTGGGAAAATCCAAAAAAGGAAAGGATTTTGGGGAGCCCTCGGAAAATGAGGGAAAATAAAATATTGGAAAGTTAGAGGCCCAAAAGAAAATTTTGGAAATAAAAAAGGGCATTGGGAAATTTTGGGAAGGTTTAGGTGAAATTTCCAAATAAAAAGGAAAAATTTTATTTAAAATCCCTAATTTTGAAACTTTAAATATGAAAAGAAGGAAATTTCAAAGTGAATTCCCATTTAAAATAAGATAAAAGATTTAATGCAAAAGGTTTGAATTCCAAAAATTTGTTGGCAATGACATTTGGATGCTTGGGACAAGAAGGAAAGGATGAACAAGAAAAAAAAAAACCTTTAACCAATGTGGAAGCCTTCCGAAGCTTCCGGTTAAAAAATACCAAAAGAAAGGAATTCCGGTCCCGAAGATTTAGAATGGAACCGGAGGGAAAACGGAAGGAAAAAGAAAGGTAAAACCTAAAGTTGTTATTGAACAAAGGAAGGAAAATGAAACCTTGGATTGAACAAAATTTAAAAAGAGTATTTAAAAAAGATGAAAACGGGATTTGGCAAACAATTCCGTTAGAAAAAGGAAAAGGAATATTCAAAACTTGGAAGGTTTGGCAAAGGAATTGGAAAACAAGAATTTAAATGGAAACAAAGATAAATTTCAAACCACTGGTTAAAAACAAAATAAAAGGGAAAGAATTTAAAGCAAAAGAACTTGGGTTTGAACAAAGGGAAGGAAGAACATGAACTTGAAAGGATAGAGGAATACTTGATTTGGAAAGAAATAAAGCCCTTAAAATATTTGAAAGAATGGGCAAAGGGAAGAAATTTAAAAGACTCAAAAGTTGGAAAGGGGAAAAATTTTAAATGAAAAAATTTGAAGGAGGAACAACAACCAAATCTTAAAGGAATAAGCAAGAAAAAAAAATTTCTTGGCCAAAATGATGAGGGTGAAAGAAAACACCACCAAAATTGGGCCCCGGAAAGAAAAAAGGAAGAAGCCAATTGGAATTTAAAGGGACGGAGAAAAAATGCCAACTTCGCCAAAATTGGGCTTTGGAAAACCCGGAAAATTAAAGAGTTGAACGGGAAGTTGGTTGGGAAAAAACAAAAAAGAAAAAGATTTGGGTTGTTTGGGCTTAATGGAAACCAATCTCGAAAGACTTGAGGTGAAAACCGCCAAACTTAAACCGGAAAAAATCAATTGATTTGATTGAGAAGCAAAAAGGAAGAATGAAAAAAGCTTAACCAAGGGAAGAAGAAAAGGAAGAAATAAGCAACATAGGAACATTTCCTTGGGAACCAGGGTGAAATTTAACCAAAGAATAAAACTTCCAAAAAAAAAGGATTTGGTTTAAAAAATCATTTTGAAAAAAATACGGAAAAAACAAAAGGAAATTGGGAAGGATGAAACAAACACCTTGAGAAAACTTAGAATTGATCTTTGGATGGGGAGAATGATGGGATCATCTCAAGAGAAGCACGCCGTAGGAAAAGAATTAACATGACAACCTCAATGATCAAAAGGATTAGTATTCACATAGCAATATGAGAACACCGTTAGGAAAGGTATGGATTCAACATTTGACTTTGAAGCAACTCAAATACCACAAATAAAACAAAACAAAGGATTTGGCTTGCGAATAAGCGAACAAACATATGATAGAGATTTCGTCCGGTTTTGGGTGGGGCCTACAGGGCTCAATCATGACACCATCATGTACAAGGCAAGGCACATGACATAGGTGTCCCAGTCGGATAGCCAAGGACTCTTTAAGACACAACAGACCTCGAAACCAACCGTGAATAGGCGGACCACTAGACGTCGAACCCCAATTTCATATCATACATCCGCCGGAAAGATATCCTAAGAGCTACTTGAATTCCCACCTATGAAACTCCGAAATTTTCCGGTTATGCAACTGTTGGGGATACAGGAGCAATATATCTCACCCAAACTAACAATCCCTACATCCATGTATCCATCCGTCAACACATAACCAAGAAACCTTCGAAATCGCTACCTCAACCTTCAAAAGCATCCGTTATACGAAGTCATGGCAATACTCCGACTCACCTCAAGATCGGGTTAGCGGATTATCTCACCAACAACTGCATAAAAGAGATTTTCGATGTCCATATAAACTCGGTATTCCGTAATCGCAACGATAAAATTATGACGACAACACCTCGGAGCTCAACTCCCCGACACCGCCACAACCCCTAAATGTCGAGGCACCAAGAACAATGTTCTCGCCATAAGAATATCGAACGATTCTAAGATACCCGTGATCCTAAAATTTTTTAGTGAAATTTAAGAAGAGAAGAGTCAAAACTCTACGGAGACCTCACCAGAGCGATTTAAGGGACGAGGAGTAAAAGAATTCCTAACTCTCCGATATATATAATCCTAAATGACTCAAAACATTTTTCTAGACACAACTCGCCGCTAAAACGATCGCAGGGGGCTCCTAAGGTCGGGAAGGCCGATACCAACTTAGCCCATGCGGCTATATCTCCCACGTGTCAAGCACGACTTAGAGGCATAACCGCATTGAAAGCAATGTCGCAAGTGAGGTAATCTTCACACAACCCATGTAATACATAAGGAAAGAGATACATAGTTGGCTTACAATCGCCACTTCACAAAATTACATGAATAAAGCATTACATCATCCGATACAATCAAGGTCCGACTACGGAACCAAAATAAAAGAAGAACCCCAAATGCTAAAGGTCCCCGATCGACCCCAACCGGGCTCCACTATCGATCAACTAGAACGAAACAACACAAAGGCCAAGATCTTCATCGAGCTCCTCCTTGAGCTTGGTAGCGCCAATTGCTCGGTAACATAGGCACCGCAAACTGGTTTTGAAGTATCCGTGAGCCACGGGACTCAGAATCTCGCACCGAGATCAAGACTATTTAAGCTTAGGGAAAGATAAAGGCATGATGTGGAGCTGCGACTAGCATATATGGGTGGCTACAATCGCAAAGAGAGCGAGAAGAGAAGGCAAAGCACGGTCGATAAAAGTATGATCAAGAAGTGATCCTATAGCAACCACGCCAAACATAACTCCAACACGTGTTCACTTCCGGACTCCGGAAAGAGACCTCACGGAAACACCGGTTGATGTATTTTAATTAAGGTCAACTTCGGTCTTCTACAACCGGACGTTAACAAATTCCCATCTGCCACATAACCCTGGCACGGCTTAAAGTTTAAATCCCTGCAGGGTGTCCCAACTTAGCCCATGACAAGCTCTCACGTCAATCGGAGGAATAGACCTCCACCCAAGACACTCCGATCGACTCGTATCCCGGACAACAAGACATTTCGATAGGGTAAAACAAAACCAGAACACCGCCAATGCCGACAAACCCGATAGGAGCTGCACATATCTCTTTCTCGGGCACACTCGGATGAGACTAGCTACGAGTAAAACCAACCTCAAGTTTCCCGAGGTGGCCCCGCAGTACTCGTTGACCAACACCGAGGAGCACCGCCCGGGGTTAAAATAAAGATGACCCTTGAGTCTGCAGAACCCAAGGAAGGTGGTAGGTTGTTAGTGCAAATGGTAAAACCAATGTTGGGCATTGCGGAGGAGCTTTACTAAGGCGAATTCCAAGGGGTTCCATTATAGCCCAACCGTAAGGAACGCAAAATCCGGGAACATAACACCGATATGACGGAAACTAGGCGGCAAGAGGAACAAAACACTGCATAAGGCCGAGCC
>JAHHZJ010009798.1:0-12812 GCA_021437245.1 Aegilops speltoides
AATAGGCGATTTTTATGAAATTCTTCGAGGAATTTGCGGTGAGAAATTCCTTGCGAAGAACTATTTTGTGGAATAAGTACTCGGTAAACATAAAGATTACACACATAGTGGCATGATGAAATGAAGACTAGAGCATACGAAGCGTAAACACGGGATAACAAGATGAAGACAAAGCGGTGAAGAAATTGAGGCGAGGAATTTGTGAAAGTCTTGATCAAATCTTCAAACACAGATATGAACAACATCAACATAGAATGAGAAATGAATGAGTTGAGAAATAGAACGGTCGGTTGGTGAAGACAATGATTTGGTAGACCGGTTCAACTTCTTGTCTCGGTTATGCGTCGGTTGGAGCGGTGATATTTAAACTTCGAGGACACCGATCCGGACACCCGATCTGACGCAACTCGGGACACCGATCCTCACCGTATTCTCCTTGAACTAAGACCACAGGCCTCATCCAATCACTCGTGGTAAGTCTTGGTGACTTCCAAACCTTCCAGACTTGGTCCTCGGCGATCCACAATTCCTCTTGGATGCTCTAGACCTTGGCCTTCTAAAATGCGGAAAAGCACAGTCTTCAAAGGTAACAAGCGTCGGATCCAGAGGATCAATTTCTTGATGATGCTCAATCACTTGGGGTTTTAATGGGGGTTTGGTTTTGGATTTTCCTCACTTGATGATTTTGCTCAAAGTCCTCGGAGGATGGGTTGCTCTCAAATGACAAGTGTCAAGTTCTCCGGAGCAGACCAACCAGCTAGTGGTTGTAGGGACTATTTATAGCCTAGGGAGCGCCGCTGATAAGACATAAATGCCCTTCAATGATATGACCGTTAGGTGGATAAGATATTTTGGTCCTTGGCTAACCACCAATTGAATTTGACTTCAAAGTCCTCGGGGCTATCATGTTCCTCCTTTGTGTAGGCAATTACTTTGGCGAATTCCTAACTCCTCGTCGAACAAAGTCATCGGTGACGGAAAACTGCGTCTCATCCTTTGAAGAACTTGGTAACTGTATGAATTTCAATGGCTTCTCGAAGGGATTGGTAGGTGTAGGATTTTGAGTTGAGCATCACATGGAAATTTTCCTTAGTATTTCCTCGACCCCCTTTAGATCGGTGTTTCCTATGACTCAAGAAAGAAAATGAAACTCGAAAACAAAAGTCTTCACGCTTCATATTCCTCGAATGAATATCAAGTCTTCATGGTCACACCAATTTCTTCACTTTCAAAGTCTTGAAAAGTCTTGAAAATATCAAAGTCTTGATCGAAGAACTTCATTTTTAGAAATTAAACTTTCTCTGTAAATATCAAACTCCTCATAGACTTATAGACCTGTGTACACTCACAAGCGCATCAGTTACTTAACCTATAAGTCTTCAATACCCAAAATCACTAAGGGCACTAGATGCACTTAATCTCCCCTTTTGGTGATTGATGACAACATAGGTTAAGTTTTCAACGAGGATAAACATATGAAGTGTAAATCTTGATATTGAGAATTTGATTGCAAGATATAGAAGAACTCCCCACGAATATGTGCATAATGAGAATTTGCTTTTGAGGCAATGCACATTTGAAGATTGAATCATGGAGATCTCCCCTATATCTTGTAATTCATACGCATTTGATATATATACTATGAAGAATTTGAAATGCATGATGAAATATGGTGCTGATGAGATTAAGCATGCATGCAATAGTATTGACTAGGAATGAGCATGCGGAATATCACATCAAAAATGTCGAGACTCAAATATCACATTGAGACATAGTGCTTCAAAAGCATTAAGTATATGCGTATCAAAATCGAGCATCGAAGCACGATCAAAAGTATTGAGCCAGTGCAAAGTCAGCACAATGCACGATCAAAAGTGTCGAGGCACCATCGGTTTAAGATTACCTTCGATCAATAAAAGTTTGGGAAGAGCGAGTTGTAACAATAAAAGCACCCATAGTATAAACCGGCGAAGACTAACTCAGATTTCTCCCCTTTGTCATCAAATGACCAAGGATCGGCGAGGACCGCCACGATATTGTTGATGGAGGCGCCGGCGTTGTTAGAGGTTGGATGTTGAAGTAGGGCTGCTTGCGCTGATGTCGTCAAATCTTCATATTCATCGGTTTAGCGATGAAGAATAATAGAGCATACCGTCGGGAACTTTGACTCTCTTGAATTTCTTGGAGGTGGTGCGAGACCGATCATAAGCTAAGACCCATAGTCTTCAATTCTTCATGGAGTAGACATGATTGAACAGCCAGTGCGGTTGAGGTTTTCATGAAGGTAGTCTTGGTTTTCTTCCTGGCATTATCGTTGAGGTCATATTATGAAGTGCACAAATTGGCGCTTACCCATTTTACGATTGCGATCAACCCGATGAAGGCGAGGTAACTCACGATCAATCATCACCCTTGGTCTTGTGGCTTGAAATTGTTTCTTGGTTGAAGTATTTCGGTAGTATCATGCGTGGCGAATCGTCATTGGTGGAGTAAGATGCGACTTTGGCCCGACCATCAATGGAGTGCCTTCATCAATCTGTTGCTGCCTTGCCCTTGTCATCGAGATGATGAAATTGGTAAACGAGGACTTCAATGGGCGGCGAAGGCTGCCATGGTTGATGTCAACCTTGTAGTTGATGAAGATCTTGCCCTTATGAATCTCATGATCCAAAGGCATATGGCTTGGCTCAAAAGGTGCCATTGAAATATTGGCGAGTCCTCATGAAGAAATCATGGAAGTTGGCGAGCATATGAATGATATTGAAAGCATGTTCTTCATGATGCCAGACGTCTTCATCATTTGAGTCGTGGCCTTTGATTGGACTCATAGTCTTCGTCAAGATTACCGCAGTCGAGGCACATATAGCAAATCCTTGGAGAATTTGGTTCGAGGGCTTTGGCTTGATGGCTTCATCGTTACTTGCAGAAGTGATCAGTTCCGATTCCGTATGTAGAAACCTGGCGATTCATGGGGAGGATCGAGAGGAAGGACACGAAGCAATTCGATTCTTTGGTGCCTTGTAGTGAGTATTTTCGATCATCAATCCGAACCATGAGTTGATGTCTTGACATCTCCGTTGATGTGCGGTGGGAGCGAAGAATGAGTTCTTCATTCGATCCACAGATATCGGTCGCGAAATTCAGCAACCTGCATCGTGAAGAACACGAATCTTGGCTCAAAACACGGCGGTGATTCCATATCCACATGAGGAATATGCTCATGGTGAAGATCTTGTCCTTGTCGAATAGCGAGGAATAGAAATTTGCTTGTGTTGGAGTCGAGGCGTCTTTTCTCATTCGGCGAGTCATAAGTTGTAGGCGTGAAGAACACATGCTCGAAAAAATCTTCAGCCTTGAACTTTTGCTTGCTTGAAGCGGATTCTTTGGCGGGCGGAATATCTGTGATTTGAAGCACAACCTCAGGAATCGCGATTTCAGGTTCTTGGTGAGAATTTCTGGTTCCTCTCTTTGTGCATTTGAGGATCGCGTTGGTTCTTGGCGCTAGTGGCTGGAATCTCTTCATTGACGAATGATGTGGGATGAATTTCTTGAGCCCATTTGAGCAGTAGTAGTCGGTGGTGAGGAACTTGTTGAAGTGGAGTGAAGAGAGGAGTATTGGGATCTTGACTTTCCCAAAGTCATCGTTCATCTGGTGTAGTGCTCCCAATATCACATCTTCATCTTCTTTTCAATTTCCTCAACACTGCCTCTTCAGTGTGGGCGAGGCACGGGTGAGAGCAACGAGTTGAAGGAAGCTTCCACTTCAATTTCTTCATCAAGCTGTTACGAGTAACTGAGATTGATTTTCTTCATCGATCCGCTTGGATCGTGTATTCTTCTCCAAAGGAACAATTTCCTTGGATGACATGGAGGAAATGGGAATGGCATCGATAGGATTTTCAATCGAGCTGGTCATTGGCTTCAATTTCTTGCGGTAGAAGAATTTGGCCGGTGATGCCTTCCTTTTCTTCACTTGCGGCTCGTTCTGCGGCCTTTGTCTTCTTCACTTCATAGGCGAAGGAAGAATTGGAGTTGGTGTTGGTGCGAGGAGGCGAGGATTGTGGTTACAGTTTCTTGAGCTGCTTGGTGCGGTTGCCTGTTTCCTTGATTCTTGAGGCGCACCACTAGTGGATGCCACAGAATTTCTTGGTTGGAATGGAGTCATCAGCCACGGAACTTGTGTTCTCATCGGCCTGTTGAAAGTCATCAGCGATCTTGGCATGTTCATCGGCGGTGGCGGATTCTTGACTGAGGATTTTCTTGTTGTGATGAAGCTAGCAGATTGACATTCTCTTCGTCAGTGGCGAATCTCACCTTGGCTCCTTGCCGATCGGCATTATAAGCATCAAAATCCTTGCTAAGTGCTTGGATTTGATTGAGCTTTAAAGTTCTTGAGGTCAAGTTTATGATGTTTTTCCTCGAAGCTTCTCTTTTCTTGCTTTTGCTCTCTTCAATTCACGAGCCTTTTCAAATTTCCATTTCTCTTTAGAGATGAAATGGTTCAACATGTGACTTTGACCCGAGTCGATGGCGAGATCCGGAAGAGTGTGTGGATCTGATGCCATAGGAATGATAAGTCTAGGATCTTCTTGGATCCAAGCGAGCACACTTGTTCCTTTGGCTCTAAGGCCTTGGTCGTCTGTCTCGATGATTTCTTCAAGTTCTTCATCGAGGCTTCATCATCGGAAGCGTTGAATGCAACTTGTTTCTTCTTTGGACTTGGCGAGGACCGCGTCCAGCGATTGCTTTGTCTTCACGAGTGGGACTGTTGAGGACATTGGTGCGGTGAGGAACTTCTTTGAAACACGGAAGCAATGGAAATCCTGAGTCCTTTGACAAGTTGCAGGTGCTGCAGTGTTGAGGACTTGGAGGCTCTTGAGGATTTTAGTGTGGCCAGTCTGAATTCTAGTGGCGCAGCTAAGGCCCTGAAGTGAGGCGGTGAAACACTTGGCTGCGTCGAGCTTCTTTGGCGTTGATTTCCTCGGTTTGACGAGGGCTCGGCAATGACAGTATCCTCATTGAATTTCCTCCTTGCCTCCTTGGCTGTCTTGCCAATTTGGCTTGGCGCTGGACCATTCTTGGAAAGTCTTCACCGTTTGTATTTGGTGGGATCGGCTGACGGCGGTGCGGAGGAGCTCTTGGGCATGGAGGATTCAGTGAATTTCCTCATGTACGGGTGACATAGCGGTATTCTCGCCATTCTCGTGCCCATCTCCTTTCTATTCTCTGTATCGCACTGCGCTAGTTCTTGGTTTCCTTGCCAAACATGGATTCTCGGTGTGCGATGAGTCTTTGTATATTTCCTCGGGAATTTCAGCAGTCATGACTTCGGTTTCTTTCCTCCCTGCGGTCTCTTGCCTTCGCCATTTTCTTGGTGAGAATTTGAACAATAGAGCACTCTGAAGAAGTATGCGATTTTCTTAGAGCAGCGCAAATGAGTTAAGTTGATGAGAACCTAGTGATTGGCTGCGGACATAGTACAATGTGAGCGAGTGTAGGTGCGAGGAATTTGGAGAGGTCATATCGTTCTCGAAGATTTTTCAAAAAAGCAAGTTTTGAGAAATTTGACCAGTTTGAGCCTTGAGGAATTTCACTAAGCGTTTACGTCTTAGGTTCGAGTTATGCTGATCGAAAATCCGCACAATTGAGAATCTTGAAGAAATGAATGCTTAGAGATAAATCAAGAACATATAGTGTGTGAGGTGTTCATATGTGAAGATTTTGAAGAGTAAAAACACCTTTGAAGATTTTGGAAAGATTTGAGAATCAGCGAGTAATAAAAGTGACTTTTAATTACGGCGAAGAACACGATGAGCAGAGATGACTAGAAGTTCGTCATGTTAGATCTTCACGCCCTAACTTGGCGGAGGAAGACAACTCTGGCGGAGTGAAGATTTCAGACCGTGGAGTACAGGCGATGAGTCGAGCGTTGGCTTTCCTCACCGTCGGCGATGGATAAGCGGCGCTAGGGTTTGAGAGACTCGAGCAGAGGCATGATCGGCGGAGTAAATAAGTGAGGAGGGTAAAGGGGTATTTATAGCCACGGTGAAAACTGTTAGCGAAGATTTTGGCGAACATGCCTGCCCTTTCTCCTTCGCGACATGTGTCACCGTAATGTCGAGATGAGATCGTGTAAGATCGTGGGTGATTAAACTAATACATCGTGGGATCGGAGCGGTTTGGGTAAAATCGAAAACTTGGATAAAATTTGTTTAAAAGTTTAGATTCTAATTTCTTGATTGCAAGGACGTGAAGACTTTGAGCAGTTTCAATCGAGCACATGAAGAATTTGTGAATAGATTGGGTTGAGTATAGCATGGGAAGGTCGATCACATTCACTTAGCGAAATCAACTTGAAGAATTAGCAATAAGTGAATCTTGAGACATAAACTCATATATATATATATATATCCAATGAAGAAAAGCACGGAAATCTGAAGATTTTGCAAAGTTGAAGAATTTGAAGAGGAATTTCAAAAATGAGAAAAACTCAGATTGAAGATTTTCAACTTTTGTGGTGGCGTGCCGTATAAGAATGATGATTTCAGACACGCGTACAATTGTCGTGGGGTTACGAGAATCAAATTCTTCATTGATTTCTTCACACTTAGAGTGTTATTCTTCATTGATTGAGGAACAACGTTTCTTCATGTGTTGCACATCTAAGTCATCAATTATGCATAAGTGTTAGGATGTGTGTCCTTTTCAAGAAATTGAAGATTCTAAGATATTTAGCTCACACATAACTTAAATCTCTTCTCATCCAAGGGTTTGGTGAAGATATCACTAGCTGTTCTTGATCTTCACATGCTTTCGATGGAATATAAGCCCTTCACACATGATCACGAAGAAAATGATGCGAATCTGGATGTGCTTAGTCTTGAGTCTTTGGGTTGTGAGCAATCTTGATGGCACTCGTTGATGCAGAGGAGAGGCACATTCTTCACGTTGGCCATAGTCCTTGAGGTTTGCTTCATCCAGCAGTTGAGCACAGCATGACCGGCAGCAATATATTCAGCGAGCGTGAAGGATACGAGTTACATTTCTTGAGGACCAACGGACCAAAGATCGTCAGAAATGACAAGTGCGGATGTTGACTTGCGGTCCATGATCACCGGCATAGTCAGTCGAATATCAATGAGATCAAAAGCGAGCCCTTGGGGTACCATAATCCTAGTGTTGGTGTGTGAGCTAGATATCGAAGAATATGCTTCCTGACCTTATGGTGTGATTCCTTGGTGCACTTGAAATCGGGCACACATGCAAACACTAAGCATTATATCTGGCCTAGATGCACATAAGTACAATAAAGAACCAATCATGGGCGGTATACGTTGTGATCGAAGTCAATACCATTTTCATCGATGCATAGATGGCCATTTGTGGGCATAGGAATTTTAGCCTTTGCAATCTTGCATGCGAATTTCCTCGATTACATCTTTGAGGTATTTCTCTGAGATATGAATATGCCATTGTCTTCTGTGAATTTGAAGACCTAAGAAAATTTCAACTCTCCCATCATAGACATTTGATATTCTTCACTCATCATATAGCAAATTCATCACTATATCGTTGGTTAGTCAGCCAAAGATAATATCATCAACATATATTTGGCACACAAACAGTTCACCATCATATGATTTAGTAAATAGAGTAGGATCGAGTGAACGGGTGTGAAGCCATTCTTCACGAAAATTCCTTGATGTATCATACCACTGAGGGGCTTGCTTGAGCCATAGAGAGCCTTATTTGAGTCGAAGACTTTGTCGGATTCTTGGGATCTTCAAAACACAGGGGTTGAGCAACATATACTTCTTCCTCAAGCTTACCATTGAGGAATGCACTTTTCACATCCATTTGATATAAGATGATATCATGATGGTTAGCATAGGCAAGTAAAATCGAATAGCTTCAAGTCTAAGCAACGGTGCAAAAGTTTCATCGAAATCAATTCCTTGACACTGTGTGTAGCCTTGAGCTACTAGTCGTGCCTTATTCCTCACACAAGGCCATTTTCATCTTGCTTGTTGCGGTAGATCCACTTTGTGCCAATGATATTATGCTTGCGAGGATGCAGGCGATTGACCAATTCGGACATTGTTCACTCGACTGATGTAATTCTTCTTGCATAGCATGAATCCCTCGGCTCGAAATGCTTCATCTACCTTAGTGGGCTCTAAGATGGAGACAAAGCATAGTGCCCACAAAAGTTAGATAAGTGTGAGGCTTTTGGCGTGTGAGAGGACTGGTGCTTGTGATGTCATCGATGATCTTCTCCACTTGCACTTCTTTTGCAACACGTGGATGAGTTGGTTGTCGTGAGGATTTTGATCACCATTTTCTTGACACCAATTTCCTCATCATGTTCTTGGTGCATCAGCTCGGCGTTCTTCACGAGCAGGAATGAATTCTTCACGATTCTTGATGGGAATGACATCCTCGGTTGCCTTGTGCTTGATAGCATCCTCGGTGCTGGTTCATCTAACATAGAAGGTAGGTGCTCTCTTTGCGAGCCATTAGTTTCATCGAACCGCACATCTCTGATGTCGACAATCTTGTGAAGAACAATGTTGAAGACTACTGTAGGTGTCTGAGTCCTTCCGTAACCAAGCATAAAACCTTCATGTGCTTTCGGTGCAAATTTAGAGTTGTGGTGAGGATCTCTAATCAACATTTAGCACGAAGACTTTGAAATAACTCACATTGGGTTTCTTGTCGGTGAGGAGTTCATATCAGTCTTCTTGAAGAATTTGTGAAGATATACTCTGTTGATGATGTGGCGAGCGTATCAATTGCATCAATCCAAAAGCATGAGGCGTTTGTATTCATCAAGCATAGTCGAGCCATCTCAACAAGAGTTACTTTTTGCGCTCCACGAGCGCCATTTCTTTGAGGAGTATAAGGGCGAGATAATTCATGAGTAATACAAGTTCATCAAGATAGGCATCAAGACCAGAATTCTTGAACTTCGGTTCCATTGTCACTCGATATGCTTGATCTTCACACCAAAGTTGGTTGAAGCCCTCGAGGAAAATCGTTTGAAGACTTCGCACTTCATGTTTGTAAGTAACAATGTGTACCCATGTATATCGAGAATAATCATCAACAATGACAAAACCATATAGAGATGCATCATTAGTATTTCTGAATAATGATTAGGTCGAAGAGGTCCATGTGAAGCAATTGAATGGACGGGTAGTGGTCATGATAGTCTTATTTGGATGCTTGGCCTTGGTCATTTTCGGCTTCACATGCTCGCATAAGTGATCCTTGAGAATTTGACATTCTCAATGCCAATGACATGCTTCTTCTTCCATAGCGTGTTCAAATTCCTCATACCCATGACCAAGTCGTCGATGCCATAGCCAACCTTAGAGGCTTTTGCAAGTAGACACATGGCTGGTTGTGGTCTGTAGAAAATCAACAATATCTGAGATCTCCTCTCCTAAAGCCTTGAAGACTTTGGAATTGTCGACTTCCATAATCACAACTAGCGATATTTGCCAAAGACAACAACCATATCAAGATCACAAAGCATTGAGGTGACATGAGATTGTATCCTAAGGATTCAACAAGCATGACTTTGTCCATGTGCTTATCCTTAGAGATAGCAACCTTACCAAGACCCAATACGACTTTTGCCTTTGTCGACAAATATGATATGCTTGAGGTGATGGTGATAAAGGGCATCCATCAATAGATTCTTGTCACCGGTCATGTGATTTGTACACCCACTATCGAGGACCCATTCGGTGGTTTTGGGTTGATCATCCTGCGAGATGAATTAGTGTAACTTACAATCTCATATGCTTCATCGGTGAAGAATATGATATCAAGTTCATCGGATGAATTTCATCAAGTAGTAAATAGATATAGCGGTATGAGGGCGTGTGAAATGAAAGGTCATTTCATCATGATTCGCTGCGTCCTTTCGAGCATTTTATCGGGTCCCGACAAATTCTTGAAGCGTTAGAGCACGTCGGAGACTGACCCTGCAGAAGAGATTAGTTCTTTTCTTCACCACCCACATATGGAGGGTGGCAAAGAGTTCATCATCCTGCGAGCACCATGTGAAAAGGTGGCAAAGATGCCAAACCATTTAAGCTTAGCATAGGAGGGTTAGGGTAAGCATATGAATAAGCGAGTAATTCTTGAGGACTTATGAACATAATGGTTTGAAGAATAATGCACATATTCATAGCCCTTAGCTTTACCTGCGAGACAGATTTGTTAGCATGATAATAATCATATGAGGACTTTGATCCGTTGAGAATTTGATCCTCGTGAAGAATTTGGTCCGTATGAGGATTTGGATCCATATGAAGAGTTTGGTCCATATGAAGAATTTGATCTGGGGTTCTGTTCTTCTGGTGGTGTCATGAGGACATTCACTGAAGACTTTCAACACAGCTTTTGGGAACCGATTTTCTTCATGGGGAACCGTTCTGCGATTAGTGCCAACATATCTAGCAAATACTTCACCATTCTAATTTTGAGCAGTTTATAGTTGGAGTCAAATGACTCATCGGAAGAATGAGGGATTCACATGTAAAGCGGATAAGTTAGATGGATCAACTGGAGGTCCCTTTGCAGCAACCCATGAGGTTTTGGGATCTTGCTCGGGTTTCCAATATGTTCCATCGGCATTGATTTCCTCTCAAAGGCAATACCCTCTTTCCTAGGGTTTACATTGGGATCTAGTTTTGAGCACATCACAAAGTGTTTGATGCCCTTTGAGGCTTTTGTACATACTGTCATGTACAATTCCTTCAACCTGCATTGTCGGTGATACTAGCAAAGTCCTCGGATGAGAATTAGTGATAGCGAGCGGATTGAAGAATTTGTAACATTTGAAGCATTTGAACATTGGTGAAGAATTAGCGATTCACGTTCAATGCACTTTAAGCATGGAGGAACAAATTCTTCACGAGAAGCGCTGATTTGTTGAGCTAGTAATGAATCGCGCTCATACGAAGATCTTCATAACATACTCTTAGCTTTTCAAGATCGCCTTTCTTTGAATAGCTTCAAGAAAGCTTCTCATGATCGATCAAGAGGGTGTTATGCTGATCTTGAAGGCGTCAAGCTTAGTGAATTCTCGAAGACATTCACCCAAGGCTTTTGATGATCCATTTCCTGCATGTACATATTATCACTTCTTTCTAGCATATCTTGAGTTTGTTCCGAAACTGTTTGTTGTTTAGTGGCAACACAAATGAGTTTGGTATAGCAAGATTCAATGTCATCATCAGATTCATCATTATCAGATTCATCATTATCAGATTCGGATGAGGAGCATTGTTTACCTCAGCACCATTTGCCATAAGACAAAGGTGCGAGATAATGCGATTGGCTCGAAAGTCATCGTTTTGAAGATTCCTTGAAGTCCTCAACCCGAGGGATCATGACACGTCGATGACCTTCATAGACATCGAATTCGGTCCCAGATGAGTTTGGAATTTCCAAGATGCATAATTCCCCAAATTGGTCTCGGATAGGCGGGGCGGATGATATCCTTTGCTATGATATCAAGTCGAGTATACTTGCGAATATCATATTTGCCATCTTGCATAGATCGGTGAGGCCAATCTCGTTGACGGTCCACGGCTCGCTGTTCTTTGCCATAAAACTTCTTCATCATGGCCTTCCACTTGGGATAATCATGACCCAGTCAAAGATAGGGCATGTCACTTTCTTCATACTGCAGTCGACATAACTAGAACTCGGTGGTTAAGCCAAAATCCTACGAACAAAGAGTACCTATCTCGATGCCAATTGAAAGTCACGTTATATCGAAGCTAGAGGGGGTGAATAGGCGATTTTATGGAAATTCTTCAGCGAGGAATTTGCCGTGAGAAATTCATTGAGCGAAGAACTATTTACTTGATGGAATAAGTACTCGGAGGTAAACATAACAGATTACACATAGTCCGGCATGATGAAATAGAGACTAGAGCGAATCGGGGAAAAGCGTAAACACGGGATAACAAGATGAAGACAAAGCGATTGAAGAATTTGGGCGAGGAATTTGTGAAAGTCTTGATCAAAGTCTTCAAACGCAGAATATGAACAACATGCAACACAGAATGAGAAATGAATGAGTTGAGGAAATAGAACCGATCGGTTGGTGAAAACAATGATTTAGTAGACTGATTCAACTCTTTGTCTGGAGTTATGCGTCCAGTTGGAAGGTGAAATATTTAAACTTCGAGGACACGATCCGGACACCAGATCTCGGAGCACCCAACTGGACACCCAGTCCTCACAAGTATTCTCCTTGAACTAAGACCACATGAGGCCTCGTCCAATCACTGGTGGTAAGTCTTGAGTGACTTCCAAACCTTCAGACTTGGTCGTGCGGCGATCCACAATTCCTCTTGGATGCTCTAGACCTTGGCGCTTCTAACTTACGTGCTGGAAGAAGCCTTGAGTCTTCAAAAGGTAACAAGCGTCGGATCACGCGAGATCAATTTCTTGATGATGCTCAATCACTTGGGGTTTTAATAGAGGTTTGGTTTTGGATTTTCCTCACTTGATGATTTTCGCTCAAAGTCCTCGGAGGATGGGTTGCTCTCAAATGACCAAATGTCAAGTTCTCTCGGGCGAGCCAACCATTTAGTTAGTTGTGAGAAGTGACTATTTATAGCCCTAAGGGCAACCCGACATGATAAGTTATAGAATGCCCTTCAATGATATGACCATTAGGTGGATGAGATATTTTAGTCCATGGCCTTATTACGACAGCGGTGAATTTGACTTTCAAAGTCCTCGGGGCTATCATGTTCCTCCTTTGTCATGAGCAATTCGGCAAT
>JAHHZJ010009799.1:0-10549 GCA_021437245.1 Aegilops speltoides
CATATAACAAATTCATCCTTTGTATCGTTGGTTATCGACCAAAGATAATATCATCAACATATATTTGGCCACAACAGTTCACCATCATATGATTTAGTAAAAAGTAGGGTCAGAGTGAACGGGTGTGAACCATTCTTCGAAGAATTCCTTCAATGTGTCATACCACAGTAGAACTTGCTTGAGAGCCATAGAGGGCCTTATTGAGTCTGAAGACTTTGTCGAGTTCTTGGGATCTTCAAAACACGGGGTTGAGCAACATATACTTCTTCCTCAAGCTTACCATTGAGGAATGCACTTTTCACATCCATTTGATATAAGATGATATCATGATGGTTAGCATAGGCAAGTAAAATGCAAATAGCCTCAAGTCTAGCAAAGTGCAAAAGTTTCATCGAAATCAATTCCTTGACAATGTGTAGCCTTGAGCTACTAGTCATGTTATTCCTCACGAAGGCCATTTCATCTTGCTTGTTGCGGTAGATCCACTTTGTGCCAATTATATTATGCTTGCGAGGATCAGGCGGTTGACCAATTCCGGACATTGTTCACTCGAACTAATGTAATTCTTCTTGCATAGCCTGAATCCACTCGGCTCGAATAGCTTCATCTACCTTAGTGGGCTCTGAGATAGAGACAAAAGCATAGTGCCCACAAAAGTTAGATAAGTGTGAGGCTTTGGTGTGAGAGGACTGAGTGCGCTAATGTCATCGATGATCTTCTCCCTTGCACTTCTTTTTGCAGCGCGTGGATGAGTTGGTTGTCGTGAGGATTTTGATCGCATTTTCTTGACACCATTTTCCTCATCATGTTCTTGAGTGCATCATTCGACATTCTTCTCGAGCAGGAATGAATTCTTATTGATTCTTGATGAGAATGACATCCTTAGTTGCCTTGAGCTTGATAGCATCCTCGGTCTGGTTCATCACCAAGGTAGGTGCTCTCTTTGCGAGCCATTAGTTTCATCGAACCGCACATCTCGATGTCGACAATCTTGTGAAGAACAATGTTGAAGACTACTGTAGGTGTCTGAGTCCTTCAATAACCAAGCATAAAGCCTTCATGTGCTTCGGTGCAAATTTAGAGTTGTGGTGAGGATCTCTAATCCAACATTTAGCAAGACTTTGAAATAACTCACATTGGGTTTCTTGTCGTTGAGGAGTTCATAGGCGGTCTTCTTGAAGAATTTGTGAAGATATACATTGCTGATGTGGCGAAGCGTTATCAATTGCATCAATCAGAAGCTTGAGGCGTTTTGTATTCATCAAGCATAGTGCGAGCCATCTCAACAAGGATTACATTCTTGCGCTCCAGCGCCATTCTGGCGAGGAGTATAGGGGCGAGATAATTCATGAGTAATACCAAGTTCATCAAGATAGGCATCAAGACCGAATTCTTGAACTCGGTTCCATTGTCACTTCGATATGCTTGATCTTCACACCAAAGTTGGTTGAAGCCCTTGAGGAAAATCGTTTGAAGACTTCAGCACTTCATGTTTGTAAGTAACAATGTGTACCCATGTATATAGAATAATCATCAATAATGACAAAACCATATAAAGATGCATCATTAGTATTGCTGAATAATGGTTAGGTCGAAGAGGTCCATGTGAAGCAATTGAATGGGCGGGTAGTGGTCATGATAGTCTTATTTGGATGCTTGGCCTTGGTCATTTTAAAACTACATGCTCATAAGTGATCCTTGAGAATTTGACATTTTCAATGCCAATGACATGCTTCTTCTTCATGGCGTGTTCAAATTCCTCATGCTGCATGACCAAATCGTCGATGCCATAGCCATATACGAAGCTTTTCTTTGAAGGAAATATGCCCTAGAGGCAATAATAAAGTTATTATTTATTTCCTTATTTCATGATAAATGTTTATCATTCATGCTAGAATTGTATTGCTTGGAAACATGATACATGTGTGAATGCATAGACAAAACAACATGTCACTAGTACTGCCTCTACTAGACTAGCTTGTTAATCAAAGATGGTTATGTTTCCTAACCATGAACAAAGAGTTGTTATTTGATTAACAAGGTCACATCATTAGTAGAATGATGTGATTGACATGACCCATTCCATTAAATAGCTGCGATCGTTTAGTATGTTGCTATGCTTTTATCCATGACATATACATGTTCCGTAACTATGAGATTATGCAACTCCCGTTTACGGAGGAACACTTTAGGTGCTACCAAGCGTCCTGGCAATGGCTGGGTGATTATAAAGGAGTACTGAGGTGTCTCAAAGGTACATGTTGGGTTGGCGTATTCGAGATTAGGTTTTGTCACTCCGATTGTCCGAGAGGTATCTCTGGCCCTCTCGGTAATGCATCAAAAGCCTTGCAAACATTACAACTAATGAGTTAGTTGCGAGATGATGTATTACGGAGCAGTAAAAGAGACTTGCTTGATAGTGAGATTGAACTAGGTATTGGATACGGCGATCGAATCTCGGGCAAATAACATACCGATGACAAAGGAACAGCGTATGTTATTATGCTTGGTCCGACCGATAAAGATCTTACGTAGAATATGTAGGAACCAATATGGGCATCCAGGTCCGCTGTTGGTTATTGACCATGAATAGTTCTAGGTCATGTCTACATTGTTCTCGAACCGTAAAGATCCTTACGCGGCAAGGTTTCGATGACAGGTTATTATGAGTTTATGTATTTTGATGTGCGAGAAGGAGTTAAGAGTCCCGGATGTGATCACGGACATGACGAGGAGTCTCGGAATGGTCGAGACATAAAGATTGATATATTGGAAGCCTATGTTTGGACCGGAATGGTTAGGGCGGCGAGTTTCTTAGAAGAAAGGCGAAATTCTGGAACCCCGGGGTAAATGGGCCAGAAGGACCTTGGTGGAAAGGAGGAGAGGCAGCCAAGAGGGCTGCCTCCCCCTTCCTAGTCCTACTAGGACAAGGAGGAAGCTTGCAGCCCTCTCCTCCTCTTTCTTCCCCTCAGGAATCCTAGTCCAACTAGGATTGGAGAACCTCCCAACTAGGAGTAGGACTCCGGCTCGCTGGCAGCTCCTATGGGCATGCAGGCCCCCTCCCCCCTGGCTCCTTTATGCTCACTGGGAGGGGGCACCTTGGACTACACAAGTTGATCTCTGAGATCGTTCCTTAGCCGTGTCACGGTGCCCCCCTCCACCATATTCCACCTCGGTTATGCAAATAGTGAAGCTTAGGCGAAGCCTGCGCAAGTGAAACATCATCATCGTCACCACTGGCAAATCGTCGATGTGGCCAACTCTCCTCGACACTCGGCTGGATCAGATCGAGGGGCGTCATCGAGCTGTCGTTAATGTGTAAGAACTCAGGCGTCGAGATATGCAGCGCCCGGATCGTTCGGATGGCGAGAAACGTCGACTACTTCCTCTACGTTGTGATCGCTTCCGCTTCGGGTCTACAAGGTGCGTGGACAACACTCTCCCTCTCGTTGCTATGCATCACCCATGATCTTAGCGTTGCGTGGGAAAATTTTTAAATTACTCGTTCCCCAGCAGTGGCATCCGAGCCTAGGTTTTCTATGGTTTGATGTTTTTACGAGTAGAACACAAGTGAGTTGTGGGCGATACAAGTCATACTACCTACAACATGTCATACTTTGGTTTCAGCGGTATTGTGAGATGAAGCGGCCGAGACCGACATTACGCGTGCGCTTACGAGGCTAGGCTTTCACCACTCTGAGCACTTTCGTTGCTAAAAGGTGACTTGGTGGGTGTCTGTCTCTCTCACTTTAGTTGAACCCGAGCCTTATTATTTCACCGATCCTTGAGAAGGATTAAAGCGAGTCTATTTGGCGAAATATCGTTGTATAGTTTTTGATGCGTGGGTGAGGCTGGTTCTTGCTTAAACGCGTAGCAGCCACGTAAAATTTGCAACAACAAAGTAGAAGACGTCTAACTTGTTTTTCAGGGGCATGTTAATGATGTGATATGGTCAAGATGTGATGCTATATTTTATTGTATGAGATGATCATGTTTTGTAACCGAAGTTATCGTGGCGTGGCGAGGAGCCATATAGTTGTCGCTTTATTGTATGCAATGCAATGTACAGCAATGCTTTACTTTATCACTAAGCGGTAGCGATAATCATTAATGCATAAGTTTGGCGAGGCGACAGCGATGCTGCGATGGAGATCAAAAGGTATCGCGCGGTGGCGATGGTGATCATGGTGGTCTTTGCAAGATTGGAGATCGTGAAGCACAAGATGATGATGACCATATCATATCACTTATATTGATTTGCATGTGATGTTTATCCTTTTATGCATCTTATCTTGCTTTGATTGGTGGTAGCATTATAAGATGATCTCTCACTAAATTATCAAAGTGTTCTCCCGGTATACGCCGTTGCCAAGTTAAAGTCGTGCCCGACACGCGTGATGATGATGGTGTGATAAGCTCTCGATCCATCTAGCAATGGTGCAAGCCAGTTTTGCTACAGAATACTTCAGGTTATAGCGGCAGAGCCTAGCATATGCGAGATATGGCCTCCGGAACACGGAGACCGAAAGGTCGGCGTGAATCATATAGTAGATATGATCAACATAAGATGTTCACCATTAAAACTTCTCCATTTCACGTGATGATCGGTTATGGTTTTGGTTGATTTGGATCACGTGATCACTTAGATGACTAGAGATGTTTTTCTAAGTGGGAGTTCTTAAGTAATATGATTAATTGAACTTAAATTTATCATGAACTTAGTACTGATAGTATCTTGCTTTTATGTTTGATTGTAGATAGATGGCTCGTCTTGTTGTTCCGTTGAATTTTAATGCGTTCCTTGTGAAAGCAAAGTTGAAAAGATGATGGTAGCAATTACACGGGTGGTCCGTAACCGAGGATCATCCTCATTCTTTTGCCGGAGAGGCTAAATCGTCTGGATGCACCGCTGGGTAGACGGGAACTCTTCTTGGAGCAGCGTAGGATGTTATGAGCGTTTGGCGAGAGCAAAGCTGATGACTACTCTATAGTTCGATGTGCCGTGCACTGCAGAACCGGGACTTCAACTGGCGTTTTGAGCGTCATGGAGCATATGAGATGTTCGGGGTTGAAGTTAATATTCCAACGAGAATGCGGATTGAGAGATGCTAGAGTCTCAATGAAAGTTCTATAGCTGCAAGATGGAGGAGAACAGTTACATTGGTGAGCATATACCGAGTAATGTCGGGTACTACAATCACTTGACACAATTGGGAGTTAATCTTCCGGATGATTGTGTCATTGGCGAAATTCTCAATCACGCCACCAAGCTACAAAGGCCGTGATGAACTATAATATGCAAGGGTTAGTAAAGAACTATACAGAGCTCTTATGATGCTAAAGGCTGCTGAGGTAGAAATCAGAAAAGGAGCATCAAGTGTTGATGGTCAATAAGACCACTAGTTTCAAGAAGAAGGCAAAAAGGGAAGAAGAGGGAATCTCAAGAAGAACAGCAAGCAAGTTGCTGCTGCTCGAGAAAACCCAAGTCCTGCCCTAAACCCTATGGCAAAAGTGCTTCTCTGGCAGGTAGTCCTTTGAAGCGGAACTGCCCCAAGTATTTGGCGGATAAGAAGGATGGCAAGGTAGAACAAGGTATATGATATACATGTTATTGATGTGTACCTTACTAGAAGCTCAATAGCAGTACCTTTATTTGATCTTGGATTTTATTGCTAATATTTGCAACTTTCGAAAGCAGGGGACTACTGATTAAGCGAACTACGGCAAAGGGCGAGTGGCGATTGACGATGTGGAAATGGTTCCAAAGTCGATGTGATCGCTGATTGCCCGCTACCTCTACATCTACCTTCAGGATTAGTTTTAGACCTAAATAATTGTTATTTGGTGCTGCGTTGAGCATGAACATTATATCTGGATCTTGTTTGATCTCGAGGCGGTTATTCATTTAATCGAGGAAATAATGGTTGTTCTATTTATATGAGTAATATCTTTTATGGTCATGCACGCTTGAGATGGTCTATTTGGCATTATGAATCTCGATAGTAGTGATACACATATTCATAATGTTGAAACCAAAAGATGCGAGTTGATACTTGAAAGTGCAACTTATTTGCCTTCTTTGCGTTTAGAGTCATATCGATGTAAAGCGGCTTGAAGAAACTCCATCTTTGATGGACTTTTGGAGTCCTTGATTATGAATCACTTGGCACTTATGAACCGTGCCTCCTCATGGGCAAGATAATGAACACCGTTCTCCGGTACTATGGAAAGGCAGCCAGTTTGTTGGAAATCATACATCTGAGATGATATGTGGTTAGATGAATGTTGAGGCTGCGTTAGGCGGATATCGTTATTTTCTCACCTTCACGGATGACTTAGCGGATATGGGTATATCTACTTAATGAAACATAAATGCGAAACGTTTGAAAAGTTCAAAAATTTCCAGTGAAGTTGAAAATCATCGTAACAAGAAAATTAAGTTTCTCTGATCGTCGTGGGGTGAATATTTGAGATCTGAGTTTGGTCTACATTTGAAACAATCCGGAATAGTTTAGCAACGCCACCACGGAACACCCTGGCGTAATGGTGTGTCCGAGCGTCGTAATCGTACTTTACTAGATAGTACGATCTATGATGTCTCTTCAGATTTACCGCTATCGTTTTTGAGGGTTATGCTCTAGAGGCGGCGCATTCACCTGAATAGAACACCGTCGAAATCCGTTGAGGCGACACCTTATGAACTATGGTTTGGCAAGAAACCAAGTTATGCGTTTCTTAAAAGTTTGGGGATGCGATGCTTATGTGAAAAACTTCAACACGATAAGCTCAATTGAAATCGAATGTGTCTTCATAGGATACCCAAAGGGGCGATTGGGTACACCTTCTATCCACGATCCGAAGGCAAGACATTCGTTGCTAAGAATGGATCCTTTCTGAAGAAGGAGTTTCTCTCGAAAAGAAAGTGAGTGGGAGGAAAGTGGAACTTGATGAGGTAATTACCTTCTCCCTTACTTGAAAGTAGTTCGTCGCGAGAACCGGTTTAGGAGACACCTAAAGTAGTGAGGAAGTTGATGATGTTGATCATGAAACTTGGATCAAGTTACTCTGAGACCCATAGATCAACGAGTAAGATCGCTTTGAGTGAGTGCGGTAATCCTGTTACGGAAGTCATGCTACTAGATCATGATGAACCTCGAACTATGAAGAAGCGATGGTGAGCCTAGATTCATAAAATGGCTTGAGGCCATGAAATCGAGATGGGATCCATGTATGAAAACAAAGTATGGACTTTGGTTGACTTGCCGAGGAGGCAAGCAATAGAAAACAAGTGGATCTTCAAGAAGAAGTAGCGGCGCGCGGTAATATTCACATCTATATAGCTCGACTTATGCTTAAAGGTTTTCGACAAGTTCAAGGGATTGACTTCGATGAGACCTTCTCACCGTGGCGATGCTTAAGTCCGTCCGAATCACGTTAGCAATTGCGCATTTTATGATTATGAAATTTGGCAAATGGATGTAAAGCGCATTCTGAATGGATTTACGGAAGAAGAGTTGTATATGATGCAACGGAAGGTTTTATCGATCCAAAGAGAGCTAACAAAGTATGCAAGCTCCGTGATCCATCTATGGACTGGTGCAAGCATCTCGGAGTTGGAATAAGCGCTTTGATAGTGTGATCAAAGCATTTGGGTTTATCTGAGACTTTTGGAGAGCTTTGTATTTACAAGAAAGTGAGTGGAGAGCTACATGGCATTTACGATATTATATGTGGATGACATATTGCTGATGAGAATGATATAAATTCTGGATAGCATAAGGGATACTTGAATAGAGTTTTTCAATGAAAGACCTCGGTGAAGCTGCTTACATATTGGGCATTAAGATCTATAGAGATAGATCAAGGCGGCTTAGTTGGACTTTCTAAAGCACATACCTTGACAAAGTTTTGAAGAAGTTCAAAATGGATCAAGCAAAGAAAGGGTTCTTGCACGTGTTACAAGGTGTGAAGTTGAGTCGGACTCAATGCCCGAACCTTTGCGTGAAGATAGAGAAAATGAAAAGATGTTCCTATAAGCTGTCAGCCATAGGCTCTATCATGTATGCAATCTTGTGTACGGACACGATGTGTGCCTTGCTATAAGCCTAGCGGGAGAATACCAAAGTAATCCGAGGTGGATCAGCGGGACAGTGGTCAAGAACATCTGAAATACACGAAAAGGACTAAGGATATGTTTCTACATTATATGGAGTGACAAAGAATGTAAGTAGCAGTTCACGTTGATGCAAGCAACCTGACACGATCAGAACGATTACATCCTCGCGGCCGGATCGTGTATTTACTTAGCTAAGCGAAATGTCAGTTAGTGCAGATTTCTAAACAAGCGTCGTGGCGGGATCTACATGTGAAGCGGAATACATAGCAGCCGGCGGCTAATGAAGATGCGGATGAAGGAGTTCATATCCGATCTGGGTGTCATACCTAGTGCATCGGGTCAATGAAAATCTTCTGTGACAATCTTGGAGCAATTGCCTTAGCAAAGGAATCCGATTTCACAAGAGGACCAAGCACATCAAGAGGCGGCTTCAATTCCATCCAAGGACTTAGTCGGGATGAGAGACATAGAGATTTGCAAGATACATACGGATCTGATATGTTGCGAGACCGATTATGAAAGCCTCTTCCACGAGCAAAACATGATGGTGCCAAGACTCCATAGGGTGTTAGAATCATTACTATGTAATCTAGATTATTGACTCTAGTGCAAGTGGGAGGCAGAGAAATATGCCCTAGAGGCAATAATAAAGTTATTATTTATTTCCTTATTTCATGATAAATGTTTTATCATTCATGCTAGAATTGTATTAGGAAGGAGCATGATACATGTGTGAATGCATAGACAAAACAAGATGTCACTAGTATGCCTCTACTAGACTAGCTTGACAATCAAAGATGGTTATGTTTCCTAACCATGAACAAAGTTGTTGTTATTTGATTAATGAGGTCACATCATTAGTAGAATGATCGATTGACGACCCATTCCCTTAAGCTTAGCACCTGACGATAAGTTTAGTATGTTGCTCTTGCTTTTATCCATGACAACATATTCATGTTCCTATAACTAGCAAGATTAGCAACTCCGTTTGCGGAGGAACACTTTGGGTGCTACAAAGCGTCCTAGCGTAAGCTTGGGTGATTATAAGAGGATTACTACAAGTGTCTCCAAAGGCGAATGTTGGGTTGGCGTATTCGAGATTAGGTTTGTCCTCCGGGTTGTGAAAGTATCTCTGAGCCCTCTCATTGTGCACATCACTTTGAAGCCTTGCAAGCACTACAACTAATGAGTTAGTTGTGAGATGATGTATTACTGAACGCAGTAAAGACTTGCGGTGTCGAGATTGAACTAGGTATTGGATCGAAGCGATCGAATCTCGGGCGAATGCTCTCTACGATGACAAAGGAACAGCGATATGTTGTTATGGATTGACGAATAAAGATCTTAAGTAGAATATGTAGGAACAATATGGGCATCCAAGTCCGCTGTTGGTTATTGACCGTGAATGGTTCTAGGTCATGTCTACATTGTTCTCGAACAGTAGGTCCTTGCTTAAGGTTTCGATGGCGGTTATTATGAGTTTATGTATTTTGATGTACGAAGGAGTTGAGTCCGGATGTGATCACGGACATGCGAGAGTCTCGGAATGGTCGAGACATAAAGATTGATATATTGGAAGCCTATGTTTGGAGTTGAATGGTTGAGGCGGCGAAATTCTGGAATGGGAGGTTCGGAACCCGGAGGTAAATGGGCCTCGATGGGCCCTAGTGGAAAGGAGGAGGGCAGCCCAAGCTGGCCGCCTCCCCCTTCCCTAGTCCTACTAGGACTAGGAGAAGGGGCCCCTCTCTCTCTTCCCCTCCAGAATCCTAGTCCAACTAGGATTGGAGAATCCTACTCAGAGGAGTAGGACTCCAGCAGCGCCCTCCTTGGCCTGCCCCTCCCCCAGCTCCTTTATATCAGGCGGGGGCACCTAGAACACACAAGTTGATCGTGAGATCGTTCCTTAGCCGTGTCGGTGCCCCCTCCACATATTCCACCTCGGTTATCCGTGAGAGCTTAAGCGAAGCCCTGCGCAGTGAAACATCAAGATCGTCCTGCCCGTCGTCTTGTGGAACTCTCCTCGACACTCGGCTGGATCGAGATCGAGGGCGTCATCGAGCTATCGTGTTGTCAAGAACTTCGGGCGTCGAATGTTGGCGCGGGATCGGTCGGATCGCGAGGAGAGCGTCGACTACTTCCTCTACGTTGTGATCGCTTCGCCGGGTCTACAAGGGTATGTAGACAACCTCTCCCCTCTCGTTGCTATGCATCACCATGATCTTGCGTGTGCGTAGGAAAATTTTTGAAATTACTCGTTCCCCAACATTTGCAAGTAGACATACAATGGTTTGTGGTCCTGTAGAAAATCAACAATATACAAATCTCCTCTCCTAAAGCCTTGAAGACTTTGGATTTCACTTCCATAATCACAACCCGATATTTGCCAAAGACAACAAATATCAAGATCACAAAGCATTGAGAGACATGAGATTT
>JAHHZJ010009807.1:0-12465 GCA_021437245.1 Aegilops speltoides
CGACCGGTTAGGCGTGGTCATTAGACCCCCAAAGCACGAGGAAGTTAAATCGACCATGCTCACGCATGCTTGAGATCATGCATCGATCGGGTTTCAATCCTTTGAGGATCAAGCCATTGGCCGCTCCGCTTGTCCATTCATTTGGGGATGGGCGTGAAGCATAATCGACTCGTGTGCTTATGAGATGTGCGAGCATACTGAATTCCTCGAATCGAAGTTTGATCCATTGTCGTTGATGATCTGTGTGGGACTCCATATCTGAATATCGGTTCTCTGATGAAGCTACTGATCGCGTCAAGGTTTTGATGGGTTTAGCCTCAATCCACTTGGTGAACTTTCATTGCTACCGATTACATGTGTGAAACCGCTTTGACTGTTCTCAAGGGACCAACCATATCAATCCCCATACTGCGAAGGGCGGACAGGTGGTATGGTTTTGAAATGGATGCAGGGCTTGTGTGACATGTTGGAGTAAAATTGACATCCCTCACACTTGTCGACTATCTCCTTTGCCATTTCATTTGCCCTTGGCGATAAAATCGGCTCGGTATGCTTTGTACGATGGTCAGAAGGGGCGCATGAGTAGCCCAGGTCCCAGTGGATGTCATCAAGGATATCGACACTATTACGGCGTTATGCGCCGACCCCTCGATCGCGCTCTCTCTGTATAGCTGCCCTTGATCCAGGTAAAGGCCTTGGATGGCAGACGTCTGTGAGCCTCTTCCTCATCCTCAAGGAGCTCTTTTCTCAAGATATCGTGATATCTGGTCTTTGTCAATCGAGGAGTGATCACTAAAGCCCTCCATGACGGTCGACCACTACGGAACTTCAACCTCGATCGGATCGTGGCACTCTTAGGCTGCGAGCTTCTTGAGTAAAGGATCTTCTTTGGTGATGGAGTATGGATATGTTCCAGAACACATATGCTGGGAATGGCTTCTCTCTTGGAACCTATCTTTGCCAAATCATCGGCCGCTTGATTTTTCGATCGGGGTATATGATGGAGCTCTAACCCCTCAAACTTCTTTTCAAGCTTCCTCCTGCATTCTGTTATCCGGTCATGTGGGCTTCTAACGTCCCTCCTTCATCCTTGGTTGACCACCAAATCTGAGTCGCCATAAACCATAAAAGTGACGGATGCGAGTGAAAAATGGCCATGTGCAACCCATACAAAAGGCGTCGTATCTGCCTCATTGTTGGAGGAATCAAAGTGAATCTGGAGCACATATAAGGCTTATCTCCTCTGGGAAACCAAGACTACCCAACTTTGGAACCATTTAACATCTTAGAGCCATCAAAGAACATGGTCCAATGCTTGAGTGAACTTAGTCGGTGTTCTTGTTCGATCCACTCGGCAAGAAATCTGCTATCACTTGGGACTTAATGGCTTTCTTTGCCTCAAACTTGATATCAAGGGAAGGAGTTCAATCGCCCGATTAGCCACTCGACCGAGTTGCATCTCATTGTGCGAGAATCTACGAAAGTGGAGGCGTCGGACGGCTGTAATGGAATGATCGGAGAAATAATGAGCAACCTTCTTTGTGGTCATGTAGATCCCATACAGCAAAGCGATAATGAGGATATCTTTGCTTTGATGGGTGAAACTTGAAAGAAAAGATAATACCTTTGGTATTTGAACTTTGAAGGCTTTCCCTTCTTCTTCAGCTCGTATGTAAGCTTTGTCTTTGACGACTTGTCCTATGGCTGCAATATAAAGCAACGGAGGCTCTTTGCTGATTGGAAGCTGACAAGCACGGTTGGGTGGAGAAGCGAGAGCTTTAGCTCGACAAGCGCTGCATCGGCCTGCAGGTCACTCAATTTATGCGCCTTCTTCATCGATGGCGGTAAAAGGGCAATGCCTTTTCACTTGCAGTCGAGGAGATGAATCTACTTAATCGGCCAAGCATCCGGTGGGTCTTCCGGACGCCGTGCACTTGCAGAGCGTTTCATTCGGATATAGTGCCAACTTTTACGGGTTAAGCGTCGAGGAGTCTGGACTAGGGGTGTCCGGACAGCGGACTATCAATATCATGGGACTCCCAAACTACGAAGATAGAAGATTGAAGACTCGGCTCGTGTCCGGAAGGTACTCCTTAGCGTGGAAGGCAAGCTTGTCTGGATATGTAGATCTCCTACCATTGTAACCGACTCACTGTGTAACCCTAGCCTCTCCGGTGTCTATATAAATCGGAGGGCCTTGAGTCACGTAGGACAACATTACATCTCAACAATCATACCATAGGCTAGCTTCTAGGGTTTAGCCTCCTTGATCTCGTGGTAGATCTACTCTTGTACTACCCATATCATCAATATTAATCAAGCGGGGCGTAGGGTATTACCTCCATCGAGAGGGCACTGAACCTGGTAAAAACATTCGTCCTCGTCTCCTGTTACCATCCGCCCTAGGCGCTTGCGATTCAGGACCCCCTACCGAGATCCGCGGTTTGAAACCGACATTGGTGCTTTCATTGAGAGTTCCTACGCATTATCGTCGCGATAGGCTCGATGGCATCTTCAACCATCAACAGCTGCCGCGGTGAGACTTTTCTCCCGGACAGATCTTCGTATTTGGCGGCTTTGTCTGCTGGCCAATTCTCTTGGCCATCTGGAAGCGGTCAGCTTCGCCCCACGGCCGTCGGTCGGTTCGGAAGCAGACTTCGCGGCCGATGACGCGGAGACTTGATCTTCGGCGGACTCGAGCCCGACCAACCAGCGCGCGCCTTTGTGCCGATGGGCGCGATCTAGCTCTGCTGGCCGCGGACCGATTGCTTTGGAGCCACTACCGGATCGCTACGGCCACTAAGCAGGCCGATCGCCCATGTCGAGGTGCGGTGGATGGCGCGCCCCGGGGACGCTGTCATCGGCGATGGGCGAATACCAATCTTGTCCCTATGAAACTTCGTGATCTGGCGCCCGGACTCCTCGCGGACTCCGAGCCTCCAGCGCTGCCAATTAAGCGGATTAGAGGCGCGTTATGGAATTCACCGCCGCGGACATCTTTACACACTTTGCCTTTTGGCGATATCCTGAATTCTGAAGCATCTCTACGCTTCTCGGGAGAATCTGGCGGACTATGGCGGGGCGGTTGAAATCGGATGGCGAAGAAATTCAAAGCCCACCACCACCCACTTTGTAGCCTTTGTCGAGACTTAGCCGACCATGCTAGACTACGACTCCGATAACATCAGCGCTATGGGCGATGATGCCGGAGAGCGATCGAGACCAACGTCCAGGACCTTTGGAAGGCCACCTGCGTCATGACGTCTACATGGTGGATACCCAAAGAAGGGATGGCGAAAAAACGCGGAGGAAGATTCTTTGAAGAAGCAGCCTAGCGTCCGGCGTCGGTGGCGCGCTCTAAATCCCATACAACAAGAATGGAGAATCCGGCATGGGGAGACAATAACACTCCGGAGAGTGCCAAGATGATCCCTCTCCAAGACTTCGGCGCAGAGGAGGGCCTTGGATTCAAGCCCTCCACGACAGGCGGCTTTACGAAGGGGTTGAGGGCGATAACTATATGCCTCCCTCCGAAGGCGAAGCGAGCCTCAAGCGATGATGAATTCGTCATGCAGAGATCCGTCGAACAAGGCGCTTGGTAGCGGGCTCATAACCACGGCAAATAGCCTAAGAGAAAGCAGCAACGAGCTCCAAGCTGATCAAGATGCTAGCGATCGATGGACCCGAGGTCCTCGCGGCGAAAGTATAAACTCGAACTCCCTCAAAAGCTACCCAAGGCATAAGCTGCTCCCGATTAGAGGAGGAAGCATACATACCTTTATCACCGGCGCGCGACATGGGTGACCGACCACCAGGTAATTAAGCGTGACGAAGAAGAGCATTCGAGGCCCCCAGACCGTACCCGACATCGATCCAAGTGTCACGAAGCCAAAGGGAGCAGCGGACTTGCGAGACATCTTGGAGGACAAAGCAAAGCAATCAGATCCATCTATGGATCGCGTGGAAACCCTCGACCCACGACAAATACCGTCGCCCGGACATAGCGCCCGGCGGGCGACCACGATGAACGGCGCTCCGCTCGAGACTGCGTCGCGATATTGCTCATCTGAAGCGCGTAGCATCCGTTATGTTTCTTGTGGTAGTGGATCGCCAGAGCCCGAAGGGTTCAAACCGAATATCGAATCTTACGATGGTACAGCAGACCCGCGGTGTGGATCGAATATTATCTTCTCCACATCCATATGGCCCGGCGGCGATCTCCATGCCATCAAATATCTCCCACTCAAGCTTAAAGACCAGCTTCCGGCATTGACTTACAACTGCGCGAGTCGATTGGGTGTTGGGAAGACACGGAAGCGCGTTCGCCGATAACTTCCAAGGTACATCGATGCGACCACGAGGCCTTGACGACCTAAGCCACATTATTGAGCAGCCCGACGAATCGGCGGACAATTACTGACCACGGTTCTTGGCGAAGAAAAATCAAATCGTCGACTGTCCGGGATGCGGAGGCCCTTGCAGCCTTCAAACATAACATCGGGAGCGAATGGCTAGCCCGGCACAGGGGGCAGGAGAAGCGAAATCCATGGCAGCCCTCACGCCGCTAATGACCGCTTACGTGCGGGAGAGGACAATGGCTAGCTGCGGCAACAATCTCCATAAAAATCCCTGCGGTCCGGGACACTAAGGACAACCCACGGCAGAGTCACGTCGAATCAAAAACAAAGCGCGCGTGCGGCTGACGACAAAGAGGATCTGGCGATCAATGCGGATTCGAGAGCTCAAAACGGTCGATGGAAGAAGCCATTTAAAGAACAACTCCGGGTCCGTCCAATGCAGGACGAATACTCGACCGCTCATGCGGATACATGGCACCCGAAAAGCCAGCTAATCACACCAATAGAGATTGTTGGGTGTTCAAGCGAGGCTAACAAGTTAATTGCGAACACAATGACAAAGGGGCTAAATAAGCGGCGGCGAGGAGGAGACCCGACAGCGAACAATGAAGGACAGAAGGGTTTCCCCCACAAGTCGCAGACGGTGAATATGATTTCGTGACCCATATACTACCCAAGAGGAGAGGAAAGCGCGCACTACTGGGACGTCTATGCGATGGAGCGATCGCCCAAAGTTCAATCCATGGTCCTCTGTCCGATCACTTTTCGATCGGCGAGACCATCCGAACCACACATCGCCATGGCGGATTCGCGCGTGGTCTTAGACCCAATAAATCGATCGTTCACCTCACAAGAGTCTGATGAATGGGCTGACTTTGAACCTGCTTTCTCGGGACACAGTCGCGCAAAATGGGCATAGACCCATCGAGGATCAAACCTACTAAAGACAACCTTTAAAAGTGTCATCGAAGTGCAAACCAAGCTGCTAGGCTCGGTCACCTTGGAAGTGGTCTTGGATCCCGGATAATTTCGGCGAAGAAGAGTTAATCTTGATATAGTCCGTTCGTGGCGGCTATCATGCCTACTTTCGAACGAACGCGTTACAAAATTCAGCAGCGGTACGCGTATACATACCTAAAGCTCAAGATGCGGGGCCCTATGTGAGTCATTACTGGATTGATAGAATCTGGCAGCTCCCTCGAGCGGAGGAACATCGGCCAGGCTCATGGCGGAAATGCAAACAACCTTCTCGGCAATTCTCTAGTCGGCAATTAAAAAGCGGGACGCGCATTAAAGCCAGCCGAACGACGGCGACCAAGACCACAGGCGGCGTTCGAACCCGCGGCGTAACAATGCGGCCCTAACCTTCGCGCGCATGATCACTAGAATAACTATCAGCGTACATCATTACGCTTTGGAGAGTCCATGGGCGCGAGGAGGGCTTAATCCTAAGGACCAAAGTCTGCGGCTCGACCACCGGGGGGCTCATCATTCGCCCCCTTGGCTTTATTTTTATCTTTTCCTTCTTTTGCATACGAGGACTCCATTAACGAAGCCACAGGCGACGGCGAACTTCCAAACTCACGATACAACAGTCGAGGATTAAAGAAGGCTGCGGCGAACACTCGGGTGGTCTCCATTACGAGGCATTAAATTCGATTACATACACCAAGTCTGCGGCTTATCACTGAGAGGACATGTTAATTTAGTCAGAATCCCTTGCTTACCGCACTTTTCTTTATCAGTCCATTTATTGGCGAGACCTTCTTTCATAAATAACGCACATTTCCTTCTTGCAAGTACGTTACCTTTTCATTGCAATTCGTTATCTTTTACATATGTTCATTATATGACATCTTGCACCCGTATACTTTTGTCTGGCCCGAATACACCAGAGGCTTGTTCCCCATATTGTTACGGTGTGATTAAGTCGAACACTTTCTGAGGTGCGGCACCCGAGACTTATAGCATTATATGAATCGGCTCAGAATCATGTCTTGGGTCGATAGTTAGGTTTGCCCGGCTCCTATGTTTTGGTACCTTCACGTTCCGTTCCGTCGGCTAAGGTAGCACTTTGGGAGAACTCTTCTGCGATTGCGCCCGGTTGGGCAGGGTTAACGCCTCGATGGAAAGCTAAACTGGCCCGGCATGATAAGAAGACGAAATAAGCTGTTAGGAAGTTCTTTTCGGGTCCCTAAAGACTCATCGCTTGAAAGCGAATTCGGATGATGTCCGAAGAAAGCGTGGATAAGCGCCCGGATTGATCTTCGAATACGGAGGCTTCGCTTGAAATTAAAATTATAGAATTCTATGGCTAAGTGAGAGTGTTCAAGCATTATAAGTCCGAGTAGCCTTGTTACGTCAGTGTTGACGCCTCCTAGATGGACCCAATATTGGGAACAAAGTATTCAGTTTATCACCGGAACATTTGACCTTTGTGGCTTGAGGGGAAATGAAACCAACGACTTGCCATCTCGAGATTTAACAAGCGGCCGCCTGAAGGTAATATTTTAAATTCAACAAAGCGTTGCTCATGGCGCATATAGCGAAGTTTTTCAGCATACAGGATAAACCTGCAATGAGTTCACTCAAGAGATTACATTAAAGGGCACTCATCCGCCAATGCCTCATGGCTCCCTTGAGGACAACTTTATAATATCGCTCCGGCGTCACGATACTCCTTGCCGCGGTGGATCCGTGAAGCTTCTCCGCATCAACGCTTTGCCCCATTGCACCTTTATGCGGGCAAGGGCTGCGTAGCGCCTTCAATGCAGTGGATCGCGCTTGATCACATCCAGCTGAGGCGGCCATCCACTAGCGCGCACTAGGCCAAAGTAGCTGCCGGGCATCAGCTTTGCCCGAACCCGCACGGTATGTGAGGGTATTCATGGCCTCCTCGGCTACCTTATGAGTTCGACCAATTGCCAATTTGGTCGCTTGAGAGAAAAGGATAAATGACCTGTAACATCTTGAGACGGAAGACCTTCTCCGTTGAGGCTCCCCTCCTGCGCCGATAGAATGCTGTGACATGAGGCCTTTTCTGGTATGAATCGCAAATGCCCTGGAGAGCTCAGGGTGAGGTAAGTATCCGTAATTTACATTAACATGCTGCATGCTCTACGCAAGCCTTACCCTTCTCTATCTTCATGTCCTCTATTTCCATATGGGCCCTACAGGCCTCGGCCATGAGCAGGGTTCGGCCCTATCGAGAGCGAGTGGCAAGCTTCGGACTCTGGAGGTCTTGGAGTCACGCTCAAAACTCTCATGCTTTCCATGAGCACGGAGCTCTTCTGCAGAACTTCCGCCACGGTAGCGCTTGCTTTTTCTCGCTCAGTCCGTTCGTTAAGTGCGCGCATTGCGATTGGCCGGACACACTGCGCATCCGCCAGGCTGCCACCTCGTTAGTAGCCTGCATTACATATATTATCCTTATTAATCTTGTTTACCTTAAAACCCTTTTACATGGGTACTTATTTAAAGTGGTGTTATTCACCTTCTTTTCCTTGAGCTGCCTCTTGGCATGGCGAGCTCTTGCTCCGACCTCAAGATCTTTCTTCAGCGCCTCGACCTCCGCCGTTAATGCGGCGGTCAAGGCGCAACTGCAAACCCATATTGACATATTTTTAAACAACCTGCGTATATCTTGTTAGATCCTTAGTCGGCTTTTCTTTTCGAACACGGACTAAGCATCGAGAACTCTTGTCTATCTTGATATTATATTGTAATTTTAACCTTCTTACCTCAAAGCTTTGTTAGAAGGCTGTTGCGAGGCTGGTCGGCCGCCCTTGGCGGCTGGACCTTCTCAATCACCGCACTCATGAGAGTGCGGTGTTCTTCGATGGGCGCCTTTGGCGCCTCCGGCCGAGTATCCGTGCCTGGTTGGGCCGGAGGCCCGGCGTCATAATCTGCCCTCTTCGAGGGCTGCTTGCCGGACTCTGGAACCGCTCACGGGTTCGGGTAGAAGTCAGCTACAAAGTCGAGGCTGCGCGGCGCCTCCGGAGCCTCCTCTGGCGCGTCCCCTGGGGATTCCGCCTCGTCGTCCTCGGCGCATAGGGGTAAGCGGTCGGGATGGAATTTACATCCGGCAGGCGCCAGCGACCCGCTCATCAGTCGGGAAAGTCGTCAGCGGCGGACTAAAGGAACAATGCGGCATTAGAAGGACACAGCGTGACATACAATATCGGCATATGAATGATCCGGATACTTACGATCTGCCGGCCGGGCCCTTAGGGGCCACTCGTCTCGCCAGCGTTGGTGTTGCAAAACTGTCGAGGGATAGTTCTCCCCTCTTGGACCCTTGGCCTCCCGGTTGGGGAGGCCTTCCTTCCTCTCTCCCTCCTCAGGAGAGAGTACTCCCTCCTCCTCCTCGTCGTCTTGGGGAGGTCACCGTCTTCGAGGAGAGTCCTCGTAAATGTGTTGTCGAGGCGCTGATTGCGAGGAACTCTTGCGAGTCCCCGCGGCCACCTTCTTGGCCTTCTTCTCCGGCCCACGTGCGGTGCGGAACCACATACCTGCTAAATGGGCATCCTTGGTTCTTGGCATGGGAGCCAGGTGATGAGCAGCTCGGCCTTCTCCATCCATTCTTGTCAAAGGAAGGGCAGATTAAAAACCTCGCTAAGTCAATCTAATTACTACAAGTGTCCGTAATGGGGTGAATCACTTACCTTGTCGTTCGGAGGCTGCAAGTGAATCCAGATCTTGATCGGCGGATCTTGGGACATCGCGCCTTGAAACGCACCCTCTAAGCGCCCGTGCGTTGTGTGGGCGGGCTCAACATCTGTGCTGTTCAGGATTAAACTCCACAGATTAAATGCCCGTTCTTGGCGGGAGAATCCATGGGAGGCATGACTGGACCACGTCGGCAGCAGCCTGTGCTCACGGCTTCTTGATCACGAGGCTCAAAGTCCGTCCCTCCACGGATCACTTGCTGCAAGCCCTTCTCTTTCCGGAAGTGAGCTGCGTGGGGATTCGAATCTAATCGGGGCGCCGCCCATGTAGGCTCCGCGGCTCGATGATGTAGAACCACCCGTGCCACCCCTTGGCGGAGTCCACGAAGGTCCCTTCCGCCAAGGGGCGTTGGGCGGCTGCCCAACATGGCGCCCTCTGCATTCGCTTGCGTCCCTTCACAATCTTTGGCTTGGCGTTGAAGGTCTTGAGCCACCGCCGAAGTGGGGCGGATCGGAAAGGCCTAGCACATGACGATAAACTCCGAGATGTTGAGGGGCGAGTTGGCGCCACATCGTGGAAATCGAGCCGTAGTAAAACATGAGCCCCGGACGAATGGATGGGCGGAAAGCCCGATCCAGCGGAGGAAGTGGGGAAGGAAGGCGACCCTCTCATGAGGCCACAGGGGTGGGGATGAGGCTGCCCGCGTCAGGCGGCCCGATCTGTGATGATCGCTAGAAAGGTATCGGCGTCGCGCAACTTGGTGATGTCCTCCTCCTTAGCGGTGGAGGCCATCCATTGCCTCCCCTCCGGACATATTAGGAGAAGGGTTGAGGTGAGATCTTGTGAGCTTAGGCGTTGGAGCTTGAGTTGTAGGGATGGATAAGCAAAGGAGGAAGAAGGCATAGGTGAGAAGGTAAATCCTTATCCCTTATATATAGGCGGACAAACTATCGTCCCTCACGGCACAGTAAAACTACGCTTATCTCCCAAGCGCCACCATCAATGGCGCGGTTGGGTTCTGCGTATTGATGAGAATCCGGAATAAGGAACACGATCTCTGCTTGACGGGGCGTGCCAAGAAACCGCTTAGCTAAGCGTCTTTGAAGTGAGTACGATAATTCAAACAAAGGCTTGGTTCGGTTGTGATGTCACGCCGCATATCGTCGCGGATTGGATCGATTGTATCGTTTTATTCTCTCTACGTTTGGAATGTGGAAATTATTTTGCGAGCGGACACTATCACGGTGTTCATTATCTTCTCCGGATTATTCAAGGAGGAACCCGCCTTGCAGCCGAAGACTACAAGCCTTGGACTTATCATCATTGAAGGCTGGTTCGGAGGGACTCTTGAGGAGTCTGTGAAGAAATATGTCCTAGAGGCAATAATAAAGTTATTATTTATTTCCTTATTTCATGATAAATGTTTATCATTCATGCTAGAATTGTATTAACAGGAAACATGATACATGTGTGAATGCATAGACAAACACTATGTCACTAGTATGCCTCTACTAGACTAGCTTGTTAATCAAAGATGGTTATGTTTCCTAACCATGAACAAGGAGTTGTTATTTGATTAACAAGGTCACATCGTTAGTTGAATGATCGATTGACATGACCCATTCCATTAGCTTAGCACACGATCGTTTAGTATGTTGCTCTTGCTTTTATCCATGACTTATACATGTTCACGTAAACTATGAGATTATGCAACTCCCGTTTACGGAGAGAACACTTTAGGTGCTACCAAAGCGTCTGGCATGCTGGGTGATTATAAAGAGTACTACAGGTGTCTCCAAAAGGCGAGATGTTGGGTTGGCGTATTTGAGATTAGGTTTTGTCACTCCGATTGTCGGAGAGGTATCTCTGGGCCCTCTCGGTAATACACATCCTTTGAAGCCTTGCAAGCATTACAACTAATGAGTTAGTTGTGAGATGATGTATTGCGACGAGTAAAGAGACTTGCGATAGCGAGATTGAACTAGGTATTGGATACCGGCGATCGAATCTCGGGCAAGTAACTATACCGATGACAAAGGGAACAACGTATGTTGTTATGCTTGGTCTGGACCGATAAAGATCTTACGTAGAATATGTAGGAGCCAATATGGGCATCGAGGTCCCGCTATTGGTTATTGACGGAGGCGTGTCTAGGTCATGTCTACATTGTTCTCGAACAAGTAGGTCCATGCGCAAGGTTTGATGGCGGTTATATTATGAGTTTGTGTATTTTGATGTCTTGAAGAAGTTGAGTCCGGATGTGATCACGGACATGACGAGAGTCTCGAAATGGTCGAGGAACATAAAGATTGATATATTGGAAGCCTATATTTGGAGTTGAATGGTTAGGGTGAAATCGAAATTCTGGAACAGGGTTACGGAACCCTCTGAGTATATAGGCCTTAGTGGGCCATGAGGGAGAAAGGAAGGGCCGGTGCAGGCAGCGCCCTCCCCGGTCGAATAGGACAAGGAGAGAGGCGGCGCCCTTCCTCTTCCCTCCCAATCTATTCAACTAGGAAGGGAGTCCTACTCGGTGGGAGTAGGACTCCTCCGTAGCGCCTCCTCTAGGGCAGCCGCACCCCCCTTGCTCCTTTATATCTGAGGCGGAGGGGCACCCTAGAACACACAAGTTGATCTGGGATCGTTCCTTAGCCGTGTGTGGTGCCCCTCCACCATATTCCACCTCGAGTCATATAATGCATAAGCTTGGCGAAGCCTGCGAGTAGAACATCAAGATCGTCCTGCCGTCGTCTTGTGAAACTCTCCTCGAAGCTCTCTTGGATTGGGCCGAGGCGTCATCGAGCTGTCGTGTGTCAAGAACTGGGCGCGAATGCTGGCGCGGGATCGGTCGGATCGCGAGGAGAGCGTCTGACTACTTCCTCTCGTTGTGATCGCTTCGCCTGGTCTCAGACAGTGCGTAGACAACACTCTCCCCTCTCGTTGCTATACATCACCATGATCTTGCGTGTGCGTAGGAAAATTTTGAAATTACTCGTTCCCCAACATCACGGACTAGGGGTGTTGGACGGCGGACTATCAATATCGGGACTCCCAAACTACGAAGATAGAAGATTGAAGACTACGGCTCGTGTTGGAAGGTACTTTCCTTGGCGTGGAAGGCAAGCTTGCTACTGGATATGTAGATCTCCTACCATTGTAACCGACTACTGTGTAACCCTAGCCTCTCGGTGTCTATATAAACGGAGGGCCTTAATCCGTGAGACAACATTACATCTCAACAATCATACCATAGGCTAGCTTCTGAGGTTTAGCCTCCTTGATCTCGTGGTAGATCTACTCTTGTACTACCCATATCATCAATATTAATCAAGCGGGGCGTGAGTATTACCTCCCCGAAGGGCTGAACCGGTAAAACATTGCGTCCCTTGTCTCTGTTACCATCCACCTAGGCCCATTGGGACCCCCTACCGAGATCCGC